>JAQGBY010002162.1:0-24470 GCA_034698785.1 Mycogona germanica
TCTCAAAAATGAGACCTTCTCTCATAAGATATATTGAATTATCTTAAAAGATATATAAATTGTCTTAAACGACATTTTATCGAAAAATGAGACCACACATGTGTCATTTTTAACATATCATTTTTAAGTGTGCACGCGATTGCAACAAATAGCATCTCATGCTTTTGGTGCAAATCGCCAATATTGGTTCCGACGGCTGGTGTTGTGACGTCACCAACTGCCCAAGATAGCAGTTCATAGGTATGCAATAGGTTCTGTTCTGGATACGACTGTCCTTGGCGTTTTTCTCCATTGGTTAAAGTTTGTGTAGTTAGTTTCGATCCAATAAAATCATAGAACGAAGAGGTGCACCCCAATTCCAATAAGAGATGGCGTGTTATCAGTTTAAATACGCTTTTAGCCGTTGGTGGCGTCGCTGGCGTTTTTTTTTTTTTTTTTTTAGTAATACTCATGTATATATTGTGGGTTCGAGGTCTATAGTTAACCTGCAAAAGTTGGTGGAAGTAAATTAGGCAATTTTAACAACCGTTTGCAGTGGGTCGCATGTCTGTCTTCACTAGAATACGCCGTAACAAATTACTTTTAACTAGCGGGGGTTGGCCAATTTAGCAAACGAAAGAGGACATTTCCCTAACTTAGTTGATATGCCGCTCGCATCTCTACAATTTACATTTATCTCTGAGAAAATGCCCATATACACGTAATTACGAGTTTGGGGCCTGTACTTCGACTTATCTGGATTGTGAAAGCTATAGGAACGCGCGCCTGCTTAATGGCTTTTGGGTTTTAATTAGGAAGTCTGCTCGCCGATTTAATGGAGCGAATTACCATATACGGGGGGCCCCCCCTCTTTATTTACCTCTCGCTCGCCAAAAAGGTGTTTCGAGGTTCTTCGAGATGATGGCGCGTTGAACTTTTTCGCCACCCGTCGTCTAACCAGGTGGCATGGGGGAACTTGTGATCTCCAACGCGCCAACCAACACGATGGACTTTGAAATTACCGGTGGTGCGGAGGGTGGCTTTTATCGTGGGCAGAGTCAATCTTTTGCGAGTTTACTTGTGCGGAATTACACAAAAAACGATGACTGGCTGCAATTAACGAAACTGATGGCTGTGCAGCAACGGTTCGACACCTTTTTCCAAGTATCTCTTTCCGGGTAATTTCTCTTCGGCGCAAGTGTTTCGAAGAACGCGACCGTAAACCAACATTGGATGTTCCCATTGGATCCAAACCCTAAAACCCTGCTGACTTGTTGGTTACAGGTCAGGGTTGGTGATCACTGAGTCTGTCGGTTCACCGGTAATGGAACCTCTGTTCTGCTCATATTCAGAAATATATACTCTTAAGTATGGTGGGGTTGTAAAACGTGTGGCCACAATAAATAATTGCTCGGGTCTGCTAATGAACCTACATCGTACGTTGCATATTGAAAATGCGTTCAGATATTAGCTCGTATTTATTCGTAACATATTCGTTAGCCAATCATAATTTGCAACAGTTCCCGTGTGATCGATGAGATTCGAGATTCGATCGCTATCTTTTGGCTACTTTTGAACCAGATGATTTGGTTACGCTGAACAAGATGTTAAGATTTCAGTTGAGTCGAGGCACGACTCGTGTCTCGATAATTATCTAATTGCGCCCAAACATGTTGCTGATTTCTCTGATTAATTTTGTTGCCAAAATATCTGATCTTCGCTGTTTCTGTTGCAATTTTTCTCAGACTCGCCGCAGTTTTGCGATAGACGTGTTGATACATTCTGTGTCCTAAACTTAACTGAATCTGCAAACGATAATTGCTTGCTGCTTTTCTTGCGATTCGCCATCTTATCTTATGATGCATTCATAATAGATCAGATTTAATTAACGCATGTGTTAATTAAATCTGATGCGAATGGCTTTGTTTTATGACACCGTGCAAGTGAGCCTATGAATTTGTGAATGGAAGACCCAGGGGGGTGAAGTGAGTGACACTGGACTGCGCCTGTCTGAGTGACGATGATTGCCTAGGTTGGCTCAGGAACATCATTGTAAATATACGGACTTTATACGCTAAACGATTGATTCGAGAAAATTGTGGTTGAAAACATCTTATCTTGACCACTCTCACAAATGGTTAAGATTAGATTCAACGACGTATTCCACTTTTTCAGCAAATCTACAGAAATTTCCTGTACATGTAGTTACGGATTTGGCACAAAAAAATCATTAGCGTCGGTCGCTACGCTCTTGTCACGCAATGCGGCTCCGGGCACACGATGCAGTCCAGTGGTTGTCCACCAATCGACTGGACCTGTATCGTCAACGTTCGGTTGAGTTGGTGAGGGGGTGAAAAACAATTCCAACAAAATTATTTTCAGGTTCTTCCTGTTTCGCAAATATGTGAGCTGAAAAATTTTCAAAGGAAAGTCCACAAAAAGTTGTTGATATCCTTCTTAGAGCGTGCAACTTTCTTGATTGTTGATGACACTTGATGCCCAAATATGTAGAATCCGTTTATTTTTTTTTAACTGCGCCAATTTCTTCAATATTTAAGTTAGCGATTATTAAAAGTCCGGCAATCAAACGTCTCAAAACTGCATCGAGTGTTCGGCGCCTGCATCGCGTGACTGGAGAGAGAGAGCAGCGCAGCCAATGTGATTTTTCTATAGGCTTTACGCAAGGATGTACGATGGGGGTCTCAGGAGGATGTATCTACACGTATGGAATATTGATTTTGATGTTTGCCTACCTTGGGATCCCGAGCGTCGGATGATATTCTCGAGGAAGGTGTTTTGGGGCGCGACCAGGCCCCTCCTACCGCCGGGCATGATTTCGTCTGTTGGGCAACCACATACCAGACGACGACGGCGGGGCTAGGGTGTCCGGCTGGCAGGAGCACTAGTTGTATCCGGGATGGTTGGCGGAGGTAGTAGTGGTGGTGGGGGTGAGTGGGTTCGTCGCGGGACAACTCCCGACCAACTTCAGCGAGACGCCACGCTGGTTTATTCCCGTCCAGCCACGGCTGAGCGACGACGACGATGCGGTGGCGCAGTGCGGACGGCGCCCGACGATCAACAGCGGCACGCGGTGGCACTTCGGTCGGCGTCTGGCGGACTGCCGGACCGGTGTCCGTCCTGCACGTTGGGTCGCTGCTGCTGCTGCTGCTGGTGGAGGTGGTGGTGGCGGTGGTGGTGGTGGTGGTGGTGACGACGAGGGGCGTTCGCGAAGTAGCGGCAGAGATTGAGTCGACGCTGCGTGGCCGAGTGGCAGGTCGGCGGGCTGAAGGTGACCACTGGTCGACATTCTAGGCGACACTGGTCAGTGGTGGGACTCGGTGGCGGTGGCGGAGATGGGGCTGAGGGTGTTTGGTCCAGGGCCGGCATCGGTGAGCGGGGGGTGCGTGTCGGTGGTGGCCGCCGGGTGGCGCTGGTTGTTGCAGGACGGAAGCGGGTGGCGCGGCAAGGCGGCTGGTCGCGACACCTAGTGGTGGGACGTGGAGGTTCATGCAGCTCTGGCTACAGGTAGATTTGGTTATGGGCTGGAATATGTTGTGACCATGTCGCTGGGGGGCACCAACGTGGTTTCGCCTTTCTACCCACAAACAATTCTTAAAACACGAACCCGGCTTTTATAAATCCAGTTGGGTGCGGTAAATTTTTAAGAGAGACTTACGAGAAATGCAGTTTTAAGTTGGTGTTTCAGATTTATGAACGTCTGGTCACCTGTCCCCGTTAATCACAGGTACATTTCTTCAGGGCTGCACGTTTTCTGTTTCTAGATAAATACTCCGAAGAAGATTCGAAAAAGAGGATAAAATATTATTGCGCAACTGCACTATTCAATTATTCCACGATGTCGTCACTAGATGCTGCAGCGAGTTTATGTCGTAGTAAAAAATAATTGTTCCACCTTTCTATTGAATAACACATTTTTTTCGCATCCGTTGTTGTGATTATTTTGTGTGGTTGAAGTCTGTGCTAGTCGCGAAAAAAAGAATTCAGAAATATTGCATCGGGGTTGCGGTTGGTTCTGAACTGTGCACAGGTAAACCGGGTTGCGATATTTGTTTTTGCACCAACCGTTGCGCGTAGCTTAGAAAATGAAATCGAATTCGATGTGAGTCGCGTTCGTAGTAGTGCACGACGTTCCCGGAATGTCGTCGTCGACCCGTCGGTCGATGCTCGCTGACGTTGACGACGTCACTTCCGCTCGACGAGCGTGCGTCCTCGTCGGCGTGGCGACCCGGCTAGTCCCGGCCGAGTAAGTCTCGGTTTTTCCGGAACCTCCTCCTCCTCCATGGTGCGGAAATGATGTCCGTGGTTCTTCGCTCTCTCTCTCGGTGCGACCGTTCACTCGCGCGCGGGAGCGTTTGTCTTCTCGTTTTCCGTCTCCGCTGCACGTGTGACGTGCTGCTCCGCAGGCTCACCGACACTCCACTCTAGTAGCGTTTACTCCGCACACACACCCGAACCCGACAGACCTGTTCATTTTTTTTTCTTTCTTCCACCTGCGAGGATCACTCTCTCAGTCGGTGCGCGCGCACCTTTTCACTTATTAATAGGGGCGCGGGTATGCCGGCCGTCGTCATGGCAACCGCGCGTGTGCGCGCTCGCACGTTCGATGAGCCCGGGTTTTGTGTCGAAGAGAGAGAGCGGTTGCGGATTCGCGCGGATGAGAGCGCGCGCGGTGACGAGGCGCGCGTTCTGTGACGGTTACGGAGAATGATTCTTTCTCGCTGCTTCTCTTTTGCGGTGTTTGTGCGAGTGTTTGGAAAGCGAGACGCGCGCCGTGTTCTCTGTCCGTGAGATTGTTGCGACACGATGCGCCATCTGGTGGATCCTGTTGTAATGGAGTTAAATGTCTTTTTTGCGTCACACGTAATGATGCCGGGTCACTGAGACTGGTTTTGATTCGCACTCTCGACGAAATCAATTTTAGTAGGAAATAAAATATTATTTTCAAATGATTTCGTGAATCATTCTGTTTATCTATTGATGAGTGAACATTTTTAACTCTGTTAGAAAGCTAGTTATGTTTTCCCTCTTGAAGCTTAGACTATTTGACAATATACCAGTAGCATTTCAATAGGCAGACGTCACTCGTTGAGATGTAGTCGTAAACGATTGCTCCAAAATGGACACCCCTATTGATTTGTAAAAAGGTGTCTCAGCCCTCTTGCTTAATCTGCGTGAATCAACCCCTTATAAACATGCTTCACTGCATGTCTTCCCTGCATTGCGCGCGTATCAAAAGCAACCCCCGAATTTGTGCCTTCTCGAAGTTGTGATATGACAAATCCTTTATTTGATCCTCTCCTCTACAATAATGGATGGTAATAGTACTTTGGATTCAAGGAAATGGTGGTGTGCAAGTCTTTTTCTGTCTGCAGTAATTTCCACTGGTTATTTTATATATAATTTTATCGTTGCGCTCCTGGAAGCAGTTAAATATATACTTTTGACCTGAATCGATAAATTTTCAAAATGATTTAGATAAGTCCATAACTGGTATTATTTGGTTCATTCGCTATATTCGCTGTAACAAGAATTTTCTATATCTTAAGTTAAAGTCGGAAACGCAAGTCTTCATTTTTACCCGGAGGTAGCAGCGCCATCTATGGAAATTATATGAGCGAATAGATTATTTTTCATTCGTTTTGCCGAGGATTTTGATCAAGGTACAATTATTTTGAACACCATGAATAAAGACCAAGTTGCGTTATATTAAGATGACCGACTTGAGATTCGTTCTTCACAACCCACATCAGAAATGTTTTTTTTTGCATAATCATTTTTTCTTCTGTCACATGATACGGCATGTGTCGGATTTATTTATGCGTCGACCCGACCGGTGTTAATTTTCGCGAGTGCCACGCCGTGACGAAAGTAAAATGCTCGTCTTTCATCTTGAGACCCTCCAGATCAAACTCCTAGCTTAGGTTTAAAGTATCTCTTTATTTTCTTTTCTTCGGGTAATAAAATTGAGTGGGATGGAGATTCCGATGTCTGTATTTGTTCCATCGATAAACCGTGGGTTGTCCTCTGGTGATATTAGCAGACGTGTCGATTGATGAACCTGGAACCACATGGTTCGGGCATTGGTTCCGAACCACGAGAGGATGATAGCGCCATCTATGGATAATTCGAGATCAAATTGGGGGTGCACGCTAAATCAATTTTATATGAATAAACATGGTAGTGGCATTGCCATTAGCAAATCTTGTCCGTGTCCTCATATCCAGTTCAACTGCAGCGGGGGTCTGAGTAAGACAGATGCCTTTTATTCGTGGCGTGTGCGACAGAAATAGCAACTGAGAAAAGTGCTGAGTCTAAAAATGTTCTATTATGCTAATTGCGGCCGAATGGATGGGAATGGGGCGGTGGGTGATGGGGGGTGAAAAAAGAAAGCCTAAAAGCTGTAGATGCGATTGTGAGGGCGTGGCTATTCGGTGTTGAGCCCGCCCCGCCCCTCCTTGTGTCGTTACCTTGGCTCGCTCCCGTCTGTTAGTTCTGTTAGTCCTACAGGCGAGTTGCGAGTATTTGCGTGCGTGGCCTTTGTCGTTTTTGTCTGGTGATTTTTTTTTAATATTAGTTTTTGGGCGAAATAGGCTCGGCGAAAATTGTCGATGCTTCGTTGCAACATGATTGGGAAGTCGGGTAAATTTTCGATTTTATGTGGTTGATATTATTATTTATTAGTTTTCGAACGACATGGGTGGACGAAAAGTGTCACCTCAAATGTGATTTGTGGTTGGACAGGTTCGGTGATTTAAAAGAAAAAATACATACAATATTGTTTAAACAGTAGTGCGATGCAAATTGTAGTGTCGGATGGGGGAGGTTATTTTCGACAGTTTGCGCGGTTCACTTCAAAGTGTCGTGTCTTAGAAAATGGATCCCGATCCACTACTATCAATACCCGGGTCTGTTTAAGACGGAAAGGTAAAAGAGTGGTGCAGTTGTTGACCATTTTCGACATAGCCTCCTATTTTTTAATGTTTGTTAAATAAGTTCACCGGTGATTTCTCGTCATACAATCCCCCTTCCCCAGGGTGCGACCTGGTCATTTTTGCCTAACCAAGGCTGCCTAGGAAAGGGATCTTTAACGTCCCGATATCGTACAGGCACGGGTCACGATTTGACTTCAATTCCCGAAAGAGGGCGTGCGAAGTAATTTCTCTCGTCCGAAAATTTGCGAAGGTGTCGACCGGAATCGAACCCCGTGATGATGGGCCGCGAGTGTGAACGGAAATTGAGATTCTAACGCGTAATCCAATGTCATTGAGCGTAATTCCCGTGTGGGTTTGCCCGGTGTGCGCCCGTCCTCCTATTTCAAAAAATCCGTCATCACACACACAAACACACACGACCGTAATTTTGGCACACCCATTCGCTCTAATTATTGTGTCGAGCGATTTGGGTCAGACGCTAATCTGCCACGTTCCGGTGCGAACGGTAATCTGTCACCGCCCCCCTACCATGTATCATCTAATGGGGCACCGACGGGACAGGGACAGGTTTGTCAACTTGTGGGAGAGAGTGAGAAGCCTTTCATACTTCCTGTTGACGAACGCTTGGCGCCACTAGATCTGCCCAGGGTCCACATTTTCGTGAATCACATTTTTGTTATTGTTTCTAATCGACTGTAGTCAACCGCACTACAGGCGTTACGTCCCCCTCATGGTGCTTAGGCACTGTACGAGGGGGATCGAAATTTTCGAGAGCCCGCGCCGGGAATCGAACCCGGGATCGCCGAAACCACAGTCTGTCGCTAAACCAAATGGGCTACGACGAGTCGTACAACTTGGTAATTCTCATCTTTCATTTCCTCAATCTGTTTAAGCAAATGCTATGCCGTTTACGTTTATTGTGCACCTATTGGAAATTTTCCTGAATTGCCAATTTTCAGATTTAGAGGGAACTTTTAAAATTAGTTCTGTTATGGTAAAATGAATGGTCCAGTCGGTTATGGCCGTTTCAACTGGACCACCCATGAATAACTCATCTTGGAAACTTTCCTAAAACGCTGACTATTCTGTCTTTCGCAAAACGATAATAGATCTATTTAAAAAAAAATACAGGTTGCTCCCGACCGGATTCGAACTAACGAATCACTTAGATCCTCACTGTGCCATATGCAATCACATGAGACGCAACCAACTGGACCACCTGCCTCACACCCATCATTTTATCATTTTATTTCAAATAATCCAGGCGTCCTATATCTATTATTTTGTGTTACTTGCATTTTTTAATCCCAAGAAACCTAACAACAACCGAAGTCCTAATAATTGTCGGATACACGTAATAGTGCGAGTAATTGAATAATTGCAAGCAATTTCGATTAAGCGAAATAGCGAATGGTTTTTTTTTGTTCAAATCACGTTCAAGTCGACAAATTCAGCCGTGATTTTTATCGTGGTGTAAATCCTCTCCGTGAATCTGTTGCATGTGTTCCGCAAACCTGCATTAGAATTATAAGAAAAGTGTTAAAAAAATTACTCTCGGAAAAGGAAAATGTCGTCATCCGATGTTACAGTACTTCAACAAGACGATTGTGACGTCGTGTCGCTTATACATTCTGTATTCCTTGTTGAGAAGGGGGTTTGACTTCATTTGCCCATCGATTTAAATTGCGTTCGTCCTATAAAATAACTGGATCAGACAAGCTGTGACACCATTTCTTTATTTTCTTTTCTTCAATTAATTATCTGGTGTCTGTTTCTGTCGTACCGATGTCCATGTGATTCTCTACTTCTAGGTTGGTCAAGTCTCAGCCAAAATAGCCGAAAGTTGTCGCCAAGTTAAGCGAATAATACAAAGCGAAAAAGAAATCTCCCCTGAATTATATACTGGGTTTCTAGGTGCGCTTCTGCGTTAGGTTCGGACACCAAACTTCCGGCAATGCAGTGGTAGAAACCCAAGTTAAAGAAAGAGCGTGGGTCCTCACCGTTCACTGTGTACGTAATTGAATTACGACTATTTTCGAGAGTAGCCCTTCGAGGGCGGTTAATATTGTATCACATTGTTGGCCGTGCCACGGCCTCTGTCGCAGCGTTTTTGTATTGCTCCGCTTGAACAATGTATGCGCTAGTCAGCCTAATTGCTGGCAAATTGGAAAGCTCCGGTGCTTTACACGAAGCCACATCGGGGGTTGCTTTTCGCTGCGCGCGTTAAAGACTCATACAGGGTGTCACTGAAAGTTATTAGGTCGCGCCCAATTTTTCTGCGACAGTGTTATACGCGTTTCGCGGAGAAAATTGAAGAAAAATACGCGTTCTTTTTTAATATAGCAAAGATGTTTTCAGGAATTAAATTTCTTTTGGTGAAAAATTTAATTTATCAATGCATATTCTTTTTGTTTATTCGTCAATTTCGTTTTAACAAAATGTTCGCATTTTTTTCAGATTTTGTAGAATCGAAATCATAAAGCGAAAAGACTTATCAGCTGACCTTTTTTAATTTATTTTTATTTCACATGCACTTGCAAAAAAACAATCTGATTTTATTTTTTAAATAATCGCCAAATTTATTTTAAAAAACAAGAATGGTTAATACTATCTAAATACTTCATTGAGACGATGAAGTATTCAGATAGCATTATTCATTTTTATTTTTAAAAACAGTTTCAATATACCTGTAATTTACTAAAGGTGTATTGAAATTGTAAAAAAAAAATCTGAATTCTATTTTCTAAATCAACGCCAAGTTTAAAATACCTCGTTACGCTGTACAGTCACCGTAATTTTAAGTGTTCTGACAATTTACTTATCTGTCCGCACAACACGTTTCAAGCGTACAAATGCAAAATTCGGCGCTCCTCTGTTTCCCTTGGCCTGGTCAGCAATCCAATCTTAAAAAAGAACTGACGTTGCTCCCCTGTGAGAGCGAAATTGTCTCTGGTTCTGTTTGTATGCTCGAGGCCATTACCTCGGTCCCCTAAGAACTTTTATTTTTATTTTCGGCAATGAATTACTCGGGCATAGAAATTGTGTGTTAAAGGAGAAGGAGGTTCTTTGAATTTTCGTTGGCATATTGTAGGATCTTTCTTGTTGAAATTTCGTAGTCATCTACGGAATAACTCAACACATTTCCGCATTGCTTGTGAAAAGTTCATACGGATACTGGTTTTATTGATTATTTTCTGACAGTATTATCGCATCATACCCAATGATAACTGTAATTAATCACGCGTGATAGCGGGATTATTATTGTCGACGTTAAAATTGGCTATGAATCGCTGGGCAGAAGATAATTAAACTGAAATTAGCATTTCACGGCGCAGTGTTTCGAGAACCGACCATTTAGTTCCTAAATTACGATTGACAACATAAATTCTAATGCGATTTCGCCATTAAAACGAAATTGCAGTTTCAGTTTGTGGTTGTCGGGCAAATCACGCTATTGATTTTATTCCAACTTGTCAACAAAATCTTGTGGCCACATAAAAGTTACGTAGTTTGCAGCTGCTTCTCGAAAGAGACTATAAATCACTACATTTTTCAATACGATTTTATTCAAATTCGTGAGGATCGCTATAGGTGGCGCCAGTAGCCACGCCACGGTGACTTTATTGCTGCACAATGTTCTTCCAAGCTGTCGGCCAAGTGGATACTCGCGAGAAGCTGCCGCAGGAACATAAATGTGGTGGTGTCTCTGTATACTCTTGAGATCCTTCAGGCCTAGCCCTGATTTTTATCGCTGTCGCTTGTTCTCCTATCATCGATCCAATAGAGGAGACTGTCTGGGACGCCATCAGAGAGGTCACCAAATCAAGAAGCGGCGCTAGGCTGATTTTTCTTGCATGTGATCAAGATAGTAAAAACGTTTAGCCACCATTGCAGTGCCTGCCCATAATTTTGATGAACAACGCGGGTCCTCGGAGGAGACAGGCCACACCGACTGCACATGTACGAGTATATACATGTATTTTCGTATAGCCGGCAGCGTTTGTGGTCCCGTGAGATTTGTTGGGGACGGTTGTAATTGGAAAGTTGTAAAATCTCATCTGGATGACCCCGGGGACTGCCACCGAAATTATTCATGGGATGACATTTTCCAAGACTGTTTATATAGCAGATGTGGCTACTGGTTTTGGGGTGGGAGGGAGAGAAAGAGGGACAAAGTGAAAACAGTTGGTTGCCAATTGCGTCACGGCTGCAGGCGACGCTGGAGATGGCCACGAAAGGAATCTTCTTAGTTTCCGTTCTAGCAGAGATAAATTTTATTCCCATGTCTGTGCTCTCGGTTGGACACAAATAATAGAGCCCGGCTATATTTAGGGCCGTTTGGTTTGTTTCTATTGCGTCTATAAATTATATTGATAAGAGTGGCGGTGGATGGCATCGCTGGATTAAAGAATAGCGTAGTGGCAAACTCATTGATTAATTATAGATTGGCTGGATAGGATTTCTGGATTATAAATGGGCCACTGTATTCTGATTTTAGTTAACATGTCTACATCCTAGTCTCTAACACAATATATTTTGTGTTCAAAGAGTTGTTTGCAACTTTAACAAACTGCTACCCACACTTTAGATGAACTTTCCGGATGATATTTAACGAACATTGAGTTATGTCGATTCACAGTAGATTTCCAATTTACCAGAACAAAAAACTAGCAATCAGTAATAATTCATTTAAAATTGTATTTTAACTAAAAAAAAGAGATAATTTGATTAGATTTTTCCAACCTCATCAGCATATTGATTATATACTAAGTGCATTGGATTTGTCATTGTACATTTTGAACATCTACTTTCGTGACCAACGCAAATGTAATTTTCTGATAAGAGTATTGTTTGACTCCACAGCATCCACTCAAGTCGGGGATGGCTATTTTGGACTAGAACAATATTTTCAACTGACATTTGTAGGTTTATAAGTTGGATCCTCGACTGGAAAGCATAATTACTAAGTCGCGAGCCTGCTTCGCTGCTAGCTCATGATGGATAAGTGCAACAGCGAAATCCGAAAATTATATATTGAAAAATGTGTTCACTCCAGTAACATTTGATCTTCCCCATAAAAAATTAATTCTATTCTGTTGCGGTCTCTCATAAAAAAACTCCTTCCAGAAAGAGAAACGAGATTAAGCAGGGTAAAACGCACAATTAACAATTTCAATTTTTATTTGTTTTCAAAATTATATCAGTATAAACTCATCTGCAAAACTGCCACAGCAGACGGCATTTGTGACGCTTGTATTAGGCAGCAAAAAAAGCACGCGTGCTCTCATATTCCTGTTCCAGAATGGTGTCGATGTCCGTGTTCGGGAATCGTTCCACCCAAGACTGGATAAGGCCTTCGTGGGTGGCCTCGTAAGTGATCAGATCCACTTTGCCATCTGAAAATGAGAAAGGAACACATTTTTATGAAGTCAAGAAACCCAAGAAAGCCACACAATAACTCTCGCGCCAGCATAAATCTCTAACGTGTACATACAGTATTTGATTGGCGATCTTATGCTTTTGAGTTTATTTAGACGATGGAACGTCTCATGATTTTGCTCCATGAAAACAGTCATTTTGTTTGGTTCAAAGGTCATGCGATGAACAATCTGGAGATTCGAAACTCGCGTACGTACATGTTAGGCCAAAACAAAATGGCTTTCTCGTGAACCTCCTTGTGAAATTGAAAGGATTCATCGTGTAAGTGTGCCTTACAATAGTCATAACAAATATCATTAATTGAACATTCTATCGAATTCTTCTATATTTGGGGCTTTTCATTGTAGCTATTTGTTACAAGAGGCTAAACCCAGATAACACTACCAATCTAACTAGCAAAACAGTGCTATTCCTGTCGCAAATTTCCCTCTTCATGACTATTGTACCTTTGAACGAGGTGTTGCTCTGAACCATCATTTTCCTGGGCTGCTTGCGCGCCACGACGATGCTGCGGTACTCTAGGAAGGGCAGCGATCCTTCAGTTCCGGCGCCGGCCACGTGCGAGTACTTGTCGAACATTGCTTTGGCGCGCGCGATGTCGGCCGTCGACTTGTACACCTGGTCAGTGATGAAGTCATTAGTGCACTTGCTCAATAGTCTACCAAACAATGGTTACTTCCTTACAAACGTGCGTGGGAACATATTTTCTTATCTATTTAAGTTTTCTTTGCTTACAATTGATTTTTTAAAGAATGGATACGGTCGTATATGGATATGGATTTTTGTCGGAAATGGTGAATTTGGGGCAGCACCGAATGAAGAAGACTAACCGAATCGAGTGGTGAGTGGCGAGTTTGCCACTTGGTTCGTCTTCATTCGGTTTTGTCCCGAATTCACCATTGGCGACGTCGTAACAAATCTTTCTCGTTAATATGATTTTATATGATAAGTTTGTTAAATATTTATCATTTGTACTACTTGTAGCTTTTTATTTGGATGTTCCCCTGGAGGAAATATGAATAGACATCAGGATTCTGTTAAAATTGCGCATTTTCAGTGCCTGTTTATACCTGTAGTTTCCTGAGGAAATTGGCGATGGCGGTTTTGCCAACAGTTTCGATTTTGGAGCGATCCAGTGTTAGCAGCAGATCGGGATTGCCGTCCGCTCCGGTCAACTCTTTAATCTGAACGAAGTCCTCGCCGGCTTCCAGAAGAACTTGCAGAATCACGAATCTCGCTTGCGAATGAGCCTGAAAACGAAATAGACTATCAATTTCCAGCACGCTGAAAAATTACCTTCCCAAACCAAGTATCCAGACTATAGTGTCATTAAGTGAAAATATAACAATGTTTACCTGTCCCCACTGCGCGTGGTCCGGTTGGTACATCTCCAAGCCTCTAAGTCCCGCCCAGGCCATGGTCAGCCAGTTGACGTAGACAATGTCAGACGCAGATTCGCCCTCATGGCCGAAAATCCTGTGGCAGAAAGTAATTCTCAGCTCAACTGAGCTTAGACCGCACGGTGATAAATTCAATCTATCAATTTTTTATTTCGCAAACTTACTTGACAATCTCGGGTACCAGCGACAGATGCAGGCCGACGCACTCGGCCCGACATTCCTCGTAGGAGCTGCCCATGGTGGTAAACATGGAATCGTAGGTCTCGCCGGGCTCGTAGACAGTGGCAATCTATAAAATGTGAAAGTAGAGAAACACTTGTTGAGGCTTTTACGTCAGTTATATTATTGTTGTTTACATTCTAGATTTATTTTTCATTTCATTGCTCCATTAGACATGACATGGTTTATCAATTTCTGATCATCCAATTTCAATATTTACTTCCTGTTACGCTGTCGCTTATTTAAAAACCAAAATACATTGAATTTATAAATCCTCTAAAAGTGAACATTTGTAAAACTTGAAAGTGAAAATGTGAACTGAATATCTACATGTCATGAAAATCAAAATAATGAAATTGCGCAACAGCATAAATGTAATGTCATGTAAAACAAATGGATTAATTTGTTGTAAGATTAAGCTGGTTATCCCTCCAACGCTCCATAAATGTCTAATTGACAGTCGATATTGTTCACAATTTTCTGGAGAAAAAAACCTTTTCGCCTGTCTCCGGATTGATGAGGTTCTGGTCAAAGTTGTATTTGCCGTCCTTCTCCTTGCACAGCAGTTTTCCGCTACCGTGACCGAGAAGTTCGTGCAGTCCGACTTGAACTTCGAAGGACTCAACGCGGTACTTGACCACGGCATCCTATTGAACGTATGACAAAGATATGATTCGAATTTAAATCTAAACTATGCAAGAATCATCTTACGAGAACTACAAATTATTTCTTATTACCTGATCGGGCTGGGTTAGAAACGGAGTGACCGAATCTTTGTAGCTGGCAGGAATGACATTACCCAAGGAGACGTTCTTGAATCCTTCGGACTGACGAATTTCGTCATCTATTTCATAAAAACAGATTGCATTTACCAATTTTGGCAGTACAAAGGGAGTCTTCTAAAATATGTTTTAATTGAAATGATTGGATATTGGGTTTTGTTCGGGACAGTGAAGAGTGGTGATCTCTATAGATAAACGCGAATATATCATTCATAGTAAATTATTATTATTCAAGTGGCCAAATAAGACTCATTGAAACAGTGCAGAGTTGAACATTTTTGTGGGGGAGGTTGGGATGACTCACAGTTGGGAATGTTGATGCCAGCCGGAATGCCACTGCCCGCAAAGGTCAGCACGTCCAGGGAGGTGAAATCGGGACGGAGAAACTTGTCTTTCTCGAAGTCGCTGGACCAGGGCAGCAGAGGCAGAAAACTTTCAGCCTTGTCGACCAGTTCTCCGAATTTGGCGCTCATCTGCTTGTTGACCATGGCTACAAATCCTTCAAACTCTCCGCGCTGGCCGGCCGGATCACGGTACGTCTCTATGAATCCGATGTACCTGCAATTTAATCCATGCAATTTGTTCGAATTATAACGCTCAGCGTATGACACCTTAATTATTATTTTGGTTTCGCTGTGTCGAACATCCACCAGTCTACACTTCCATTTTTCAATTCTATTTTTTTCAGTCTGAGATTATTGCTATATAGCATGGCTTATTGCTACAAAAATAACTCACGTTTCGATGACTGGACCTTTGTTCTGAATCCAGTAGCGAGAGCCGTCTTTGTGGGCTGGCAGCGAACCGGTGGCAAAACTCTTTATGTACTCGTCCAGCATCTTGATTTCGGTTTCGTTGGCGGCGAAGCTCTTAAAAGGAAATACAATTGTCAGTTACAATTTTAAATTAACTCTCACGAATGCAGCAAACAGATTTTTCACTTGTCTCAAATTCAATAAATTTGTCCAGTCAATTCACGAATGTGAGCAAAGAGGTTTATAAAATTTGATTTTTATTTGTTATATTTGCCATCAATTGGCATTGCAGTTCGCAGATTTACCATATTTTTGACACGGCAAAATTTTTATGAATTGAAACTTAGATCACTCAGATAAATCAATTTAAGCTCAGATTTTGTTTCCCCAAAATATCCACCATTTTGAAAGCACTTGATCAAGGGAATTTTGTGGTGAGCGCAGTGTGTACCTTTGCTTTCTCGATGTTCTCCACCACAGCCGCTAGCAGTTTCTGGTAGTCGCCCCTGGTCACGTCGACAATGGTGCCATCGAAGTCGCACTTGCCTAGCACGACGTCTTGAGCCTGTTCGTCTTCTGATTGACAGAATCCAAAAAATATTCAATTTAAAATGCATTTCTTCAAGCTGATCCTTGCGTGAAAAACGAGCATGATAATTGTGATAAGAATTATAAGTGTCGCTGCTTTCAGAAATTCAGTAAAATATTCCGATTGATCTACATCTTTCCACAAAATCAATTTCCGACTAATTTGGGACGGTTCAATTTATGGATCACCACTCGTACCATTGGCGTAGCTAGAGGCCATCCGAACTTCGTATCGCTTTCCGGCATCGCCACTTTCGTTCTTGAATAGGCGAGTGTTGTACGCTTCGATCTCTTTGGATTTCAGAAATTTGTTAATAAAGTCAGCGTCCTCCAACGTACAGTTAGCTGAAAAGTATGTGCTGATTCCCTAGAAAAGTTTTTAAAAAATACAAGAAATTAACAAAAACAATTTTTAAAAGGTTTCCTTTGACTTAAGCATAGCAATTAGAGCCCACCTTTTCTCCCAAGCCCAATTGTTTTTGCTTGCCGTTTAGAGAGTACATGGCATCAGAGGACAGTTTCCATAACCTCTCCATAGACGCAACATCATTCTCGTAAGCTCGGCTGCCCTTAATCAGAGATTCCAGCTTGTCCTGTCGGCAAAAAGAAAATTATAAATGTGTCGTACGAATTTTAGTTACAATCACGTTTCAATTTTGTCTGATATTAACAAGTTCGGTAAACTTCGATCACATACTTTTGAAACGTTGGGAACAAATTTGCTATCACCGAATCCTTTATAGTTTCCCATGTTGGTGTAGATTCCCGAGGAGTACACCAAGAGACCCTAAAGAGAAAATGCAGAAATTATAATAATGAGATAGTGTGAGCGTATACTTGAAGATTTTTATACCTTCCAAGGAGTATCGCTTCGGTGATAGGTTAACCAATTTTTAGAGAAACGTCGGATACTAACCGTAAAGTCGTCCTCTGTGAATCCAAACTTGGTTAGAGCCATCTCCTTCAGTTCGGAAATGGGCTGGCTACGATACAGCTTGTGGAGCAAGGTAAAAATCAGAGGCGATTCTGGTGAAGTCTGGTTAAATACAAAACGGGATAATACAAAACATAAATAAAAAATTTTGTAAAGTTTTCTCGATTTTCCATATAACTGTTCCCAAATAAGTTTGGCACAATTTTTGCAATCTCCATATATAGACACCTTTCTTGTGTTGCTACTGAAATTTCTTTATTTTTCTTCAAATTTTCAGATATGCGTCCTTAACAGACATGGGGTGGTCATTTTATTTTTCTTTAATTCCAATCAACTGTAGTCAACCGCACTACATTTCAATTATATACATGCCTGCCGATGTGTACTCGAGTAATATCGAAAGTGCCACTCACTTGCACCAATACGATGAGTCCTCCGTACCAGGAGGCCACAGACAGGTAGTGGGCGTACGCTCGTTCCCGATCAGTCAATCCATCGAAGGCCTGCTTACATTCCAGCAGGACCACAGGTTGGTTGTTGGGAAAGATAAATTGGGATACATCTACGTCGGCCATTGCTACACTAGATATGGACGAAGTGGCGATTCGATGGTTTCTGGAGCGCTCTGAAAAACTGGAATGAACGTAGAAAACAATGACATTAGTTTTGCTTTTAGATTTATTTGGTCATGACCCTTTGATAAATCTTAGCCGTGTTCGGTTTTAAACCAAAGGTCCAACTTTATGCCCTAAGATGAACCTTGGTCATTGTATTTTCTTATGGTTATTTAAGATTATGAACGAGGGACAAATTATGAACAAAGATATTAATTATTCATTAAAATTATCCAACAAATGAGCTGAAATATGATTTAGAAAGGTTTTTTTTGCGAAGTGACAACGCATTTTTGAAATTTGTGCCAACCTTTATGACATATTACTGTCATCCATTCCCAAATACGATTAGCAATTTATTTGCAAAGCCAGATTTTTTTTCAATACATTTTTTTATTTAGTAGGTCCAAAATTCATTCAAGATGTTCTGCAACGATCGATTCAGTAAAAACAAGATACAAATTTGTGAAGAATTTATGATTGTATAGAAATCGTTCTGTTTGACCGAAGCTGTCAGTTGCACCGTTCAGATCAAACACCCGTGACTGACTCCAGCACTATTTGCACCTTGCGCCCACAGTGGGAATCATGACCGGTGCCGGGCTGCCGGCGTTGGACAGTCTTTCTCAAGACTGTCAAGCCCACGTCAGAAAGAGAATTGCTAGCACCCGGGACCGTGCTAAAAACTATCAAAACGGAACATTAGAATCCATGAAGCCGTACATCGAGTGAAACCTCTTGACTTCGAACTTCGAAGGTCGAGAAAGAGAACGGGTGATTCCAGAAGCGCCGGTAGGCCTACAGGTACATGATTCGGCGCCTTTGTTGCCACTAGTCTGAGTTGCGACGCGGCAATATGTACTCCTAATTAACTTAACCCTTGACCGACAGACACTCTGAATTAATTTGCCGGCAGCTCTGTGGCACAACTGGGACATAGTGTCTCGGAATACGGACTTTAATTAGGTAAAATCGAAAACAAACTGCAAATAATTATCACCTACTTTCACTGCTAAACGACGCCTTCGTAAATCTTCTAGGAAATTGACACGGTCAATTCGAATCTTATACGTCGGTGTGTTGAGTTTTACGAATCCGATTACAGTAATCGAGGTTGAAAAGGTATCGAGTAGTAATCTGATTCGAGACTGCGACAAGTGCTGTCACCTTGCGGCAAAAGTAAGCGTAAAACGAGCTAGTTGGAGAAAATGGATAAAACACCTTTTAATCGACAATTCATATAAAAACTAGGTCACAGATTAGATTGAATCGGACCTCGGTCACAACGCAATAACAGTTTAGTTACAAGTCACTGCATAGATCACGTCCAGTTGGTTCTCCGGTTTTTATCACTTGAAACGTAAATTGAAAATGGCGCTGAAACTCACATTGATGTTAGATTACAACTCTTTACTCGTTTTCCCTGAAAAATCATTTTGTGGTGTTTAATAGAATGAAATGGTCATTCTAGTTATCCTAAAAAATGCTAATCAACATTATTCTAATATTAATAGCATAAATTCAATAATTTATAGTCAATTTTAAAATTCCAGTCAAAAGCCATTTGGAATTCGCAACAATCCAGTCACAGGAAAGCGCGGGAAAACGCTTGGGTCGTTTGTTGCATTGACAAGAAATTGACAAGAAAGTCAATTTTTGCCTACGGAAGTTGTTTTGTTTTCGTAAAGAAATTCTTGTCATCATGTGCCACGTTATTAGTCCAAAAGATATTTGCTCTGAATTCGAGTCTTTCGGTATTGACTTGAAGAATGACGCCGTCATTGACAAAGGTACAGTTTATAATGCAATCATTGAAATTCTCTGGCCTAGGTTCTTTGCTCTACCCAAGTCGAATGACATATTGACCCTGTGACTATCTCACACCTATTGGTAAATGTTAAAGCTATCGAAAAGTAAAAGAAGTATGCATAATTGGAAGGAAACTAAGCCTTTAAGTATTAAGGAAACTGAAATTCCGGCATCTGTTCATGTGATTGCCGAGTGTGGGAGACCCTTGAGGCACGCGTTAACTCTAGTGGGACCCCTGCCAAAGGACAGCCTAGTTAAAAACGTAATCTATTCAACACTTCACTTTTGTTTTTCTTTACTACTAGTACAAGAATTTTGTCAGCTTTACAAGCTAGACGCCGAAGGAGTTGTTGAGACATGGCTCGCTTTCTCCACCAGTCACCAAATGGACAACGAACCCAACCTGGACACCCTTGCCCGGCTAGAGAACGAGGTACCTGAACGTGCAAAGGAATTTTATAAAAATGTTTTCGTGTGTCAACCATCGACAGTGGTTCAGTTTTTCCTTCCACATACAATGAGCCTATTGTGAGACAAAATTGCTTGGAGTCCTGCTCTACTCTCACTGGTCATGGGCCCCCCACATTGCCTGCATCACCAACCGTGCTGACCGTACCATGCGCTTCTCTTTCTCTGTCCTCCGCTCTGCTGACGCCGTCTGTCGCCTCCCACTCTGGAGTATGCCTCTGCAGTCTTTGACCCCACCAACTATATCTTGTCAGCCCTCTAGAAAGTATCCAGAGACGTGCTGTCAGACACTTGAATACAGCCTTGACACATGTATCACAAAAGCAGTCATTGTCAACTTCAGCAGCCAACTTCATATCCCCAGCTGAAACTAGAAACAAGTTTTGCAATACCACGGGGCGGCGATAATCTAAATCTAAAATTCTGTCATGTGTGGTTTTAAGTTTTGATTTTGGAAATGAGGCTTTTGCGTAAGTCCCCTATGGTTCGACATACATTGTTCACAGCTCATTAAACAATTTATTTGGCGGTTGAATGCTCTCCATAGGAACTGACAAAGAAAAAGAAGAAAGTGATCAAGACACCCATGTCGACTCCAACGAACAAAATTTATAATGCCAGCAACATTGGTGAATTGTATCCTTTTCCTAAAAAAAGAAATAGTCTTATTAACAACCCATCGCTAACTCCTGCCAAAAATCGTAAATCGCCATAATCAAAAAGGCGCGGCGATAATATCATCTAAATTATTTCAGAAATGGTAATGGTATAGGTATAGGTCAATAATGAAAATGACGACCATGGGTACAGGTTTATATTATAAAAGTTGTGACTGTCCTACGCGCAACAGAGTATGTTAAGTAAATTATTTTTATCTGCAAGAACAATGTCAATGTGTCACTATAAATTGGACAATTAGATTTGTTGTGCTTAACCACTGAGGAAATGCTATATGTTTTTTGTAATCTAGTTTAGATTTTGGTGGGTGGATCTCCGCTCAACATGTTTTATTAGTATTAGCAATTTTAATTATTACTCGCCAAATAGTAGACACATTTCCATATTTTGTTTTTGTGATGTTGCACAATTATTTCCTTTAACCTTTGGCTAGAATCGGTGATGTCGACGACCTAATGGAGGCCTACTGCACTCCCGATATTCAGGTACGTTCATATCCAACCCGCCTCTTATTTAGATAGTTTTGCTGAATTGGCTGAATCGTCGGATAATGAAGTTAATTTTTTTTATTGCTTATTTCTAGGCGTCCAAAAAGAGACAGCATACGCCCGATATCAACACGGGCAGTAAAAAGATCAGCACCTTGCGGACTAGCTACGCCAGCCCTTCCACAGTGTTTGCGTCGCCCCAATCAGTAGGAAGGTAGCTCATTTAGTTGTTCTTCCGCCAAGCTCTTTAAAACGCCAACTGTTATAGGTTATTTTTTATTAAGTTATCGCCAGTCCGCCGGTACAGATCTAACCAAATGAAGCAATCGCTGGGATTTTACCTACACTTTATCTTTACATTAAAGAAGTCATAACTTGAATAATAGCTTTAAAACATAAAAAAAATATAGAGTCGTTACATTGTAATTTCTAGCAGATTTTGTATCTGTTAATCTATTGTAGTTCAATTCACATTTTTACTTAGTTACACATTAACTTTTTCGCTAGTGAATTTATGGTAAAAATATCTATGTTTATAAAGACAATTTGGCTCAGTTCTATTTAAAAGCCTAAACTTCATGCTGCATCTGAAATGAATTTCTGCTGGTGTCTACCACAAAACAATTTATCTTCAGCTTGACTCCATCCAGCCGATACGTAAGCCGGACCAACATTGGTGAAGTGGTCCTGAACTTTGGGAGCGGTAGCGGCGACACGCTGGAGTGGGAGAACCAATCGGAGCGCCACCACACAACGAGGCCGTACGAGGACAGCGAGATCACCGCGCTCGCCAAGCCCTACCGCTACATGTACGAGAAGTTGCGTTGCCTGCAGGTCATCCTCAACGATCGCATTGAGGCCACAGAGTCCATGCTCAAGGAACGACTGTCGCTCGACGAACTCACGCACATTCGGATGCCGTCCGTGGTGAGTAGTGACTGCCCATGCCCATCCGGTTCAGATGGGCATTCGATTCTATCGTTCCAAATAACCACTCTTCCGATATCCTATTTAACAAATGAAATCTCATTCTAATTATTTCGACAGATACCTGTTGACGTAGTAGGCCGAATTTGTTGTGACAGCATTGGCAGGTTGAACCCGGAATCGATCCTGTTTGAGTGCTCTCACGACACTAGCACGGGAGCCGCCACACCGTTGGATGTCGGTCATCTGGAATCGTTTTCCTTTTTCCCTGGACAGGTGAGTGTGTTTAGTCTTGTTATCCTAAATAATATTTGACTACTTATTGTATTAATGGCGTATTACAGAATTACTCCTAATTTTATTTATCTGATTTTCGTCATTGCTTTAAAAAATTAAAAATAATTGCCAAGATTGTGACTATTAGAGGGTACTTAAATGGAATTTTTGTAGGACATCTTATGTTTCTCTCCAGATGCCAAATTCCTCCTTTTGGTGTACCTGTCTCCAGAAACAATGAAAATAATCGAAAAAGTTTTTTAAGAAAGAAAAATTAACGTTTTGTCATCTCGAGAACCGAGGTCATAATCCTTTAGGCACGAATGATATGAAATTTATTATTATTATCATCATCATTATTTAGTATTACTTACCAAAACAATGTGGAACAACTTACTGCGTTGTTCGTGCACTTTAGACATTTGTAAAGTCACTTGATTTACTTAGCGTTTGTTTCTATTTTTCCAGGTTCTGGCTATGTCTGGAATCAATCCACTCGGAACGAAGTTTGTTGCGCAGAAAATTCACGATGCTGCTTTTCCTCCACTTCCGACGACGACATTGTCCTTCGTTGACGCCGGAGGTAAGTAAAATCTCCTGAATTATTTGTTGATGAAACGATGTCCGCTCACCTTTGAATGTTTATTAGAGAGTAATTTTTTGTAGAACCGTTACACATTATGGTTTGTGCGGGCCCCTACACGACGACCGATACCTTGTCGTTCGAACCGATGGAGGACTTTCTAAAAGTAGTGCAGAGCAAGAAACCCCACGTATGCATCATGGTGAGGTCACATCCATTAGTTTATCATAAATTGGCATAATTTCAGCATAATTGTGAATGTTCCACCAATTTCCAATTGTAATTTGCGATTGGAGGTTCTGTTGATAGAATCCTCGAATCTACGAGTTCGCAGATTCGACACACCAATTATATTTACATGAGCAAGGAATTGTGAAAACATGTCTTTCGGATTTATTATTTTCAACAATTAACTGGTGAATTTGTCTAAATTATTCGTTAGTAATGGAATATTGAATTTTCGAGAGCTCTCGTTTTTATTCAAACATTGAATTGATTTTCAAATGAAGTTCTTGCCACCAATTTGGATCCACCAAACTGAATGATCTTTGATTTTTTTTTACTATACATTTAGCTTGGTCCATTTCTGGAACACAAGAACAAGGAAATAGAGGTAAATATAAAATTGCTGCATTGTCGCTTTCCTTCATATTCCGATCCAACAATTTAGATTATTATATTTTTTTAGTTTCTATCACTTTAGTGTCTAGCACTACAGTAGTTTATGTGCCCCTTTCAGTGCTTTGCTGTGAGAGCGGCATGTTTACTGTCATTCAATTGATTAAATCGGTCAGTCTGGTGATCCACGATGATACATAAATACGATAACATTTATGCTCTTTCAGGAAGGAAATTTTGATGAATCCTATGAAGACATTTTTGGGAATTGTATAGCAACGGTCATGAGTGTTGCGAAAAGGTAAAAAACTTTTAACATCTTTATATTGATAATATGGTGGAGGAATGACACCTCTGTGGGAGTGCGGGTGTTCGGCTATGAGGTGGCGACTCTGGTGCTGGGCCAGTTGCAATTCCATTTCTTCACTACCAGCTTGAACCACGAACTAGGCCTAGCAATTTCGGTGTTGTTTCTGTCATCTTGGCTGAACCTTGGAGAATCTACTGCGCAGTTAAGACAATCCACCTCTGGATTTCATCATAATACAATATATGAAGGGGAATATTCTTTCTTTTCCACTGAGAGTGCAACAGTATGCTAATTCAATTTAGTTGTATCCAAACCCAAAAAAATTGTGTGTGATGTCATATGATGTCCCCTTTCGTTTTTGTTTTAAATTTTGTAGTTTCCCTAATACGGAATTTGTGATAGTGTCTTCACAACGTGACGTCCACCATCATTGCGTGTATCCGACTCCTCCTTACACGTTGCCCAACAGTTCACCAAAGTGCGAAGTAAGTGATCGTGGGTGAAGTAAGGGCAAGTTTCTTTTATCGTTACGTATTCACCAATAATTAGTGCATTGTAACCGTGAAAATAATTTATAAAGCCTAATTTTTGAAGCCGCGTGGATATAATATTTAGAATTGAATGACTCGCTGGACGCGAACTCAGGGTGA
>JAQGBY010002163.1:0-24466 GCA_034698785.1 Mycogona germanica
ATTTCTCACACCAAGCAGCTATAGCATCTAAATCTTTCTGTAATTCAACCGAGTCCCGGTCACATTCTATGCCCCTGACACATTCTGTTACTCTTAGACAAAGTTTAAAAACAATCTAGGAGAAACGTGTATTTTAAAAAAATTGTCTCGATTTAGAAACCATGATATTCGATTCAAGACAAACCAAATCTTGTAAGTTTGTTCAGGTGTGGCATTTCGGCAGATCAACCAACTGCCAAACAAGTGAACGAAATATGGTAAAACCAGCGACTTACGTTGTTTGATGATGGCCTTTTCCATTTTCTCTTTCAATCGATCTGCAATCTAACAAGAGAAGAAAAAATGAGACACGGATTTCCATATCGTGTAGATGCGAGCAAGAACATAGGAAAGACGTCTGAGATATTTGTTAAGGAGGTACACCAGGTGTTCGCCCTAAACCCCCCCCCCCAGGAGGCGACCTGGTAATTTTGAAAGACGTCAAACTCTTAAACTATCCTCCTACTTCGAGTTTTTGTAGGGCTTCCTCGGCTCGCTTGCGCTCTTTGGCCAGCTCCAAGTACAGGCGCTTCAGCTCGCTCTCCATCATATTGCAAACCTACAACGATGTTTAGAAAACCAATTTTTAGCACAGTATCTCGAGGCTGAATGCAATTACAATTACAAATTTTAGCCGCAAGCAGACCCCAAGAGAGGGGCCTATGGCGGGGGTCGAAGTTGGGGACAGAAATGGATTTATTTTAAAAGACTCTGTGAAATACGTGATCAATCTTGCACTACAGGTTTAAAGAAATTCTTAGACATCAGGTGTGGTCGATTAATTAATAACAAATAAAAATCAAATCAATAACATCAAGCAGGACCTTCTTTTCACACAATTCGAAGAGTTTAAATTTTCGAATTGAGTCGAATTTTTGAATTTAATTTTTTTTTGCAAGTATTGCAATTCTAAAATAGCTAATGGATCCTACACGGACAAGTCAAATTTCCTAAAGAGGACGAAGGAACAAGGGTTGCGCATCATCTACCATAATGAGCATAGAAAATATAGGACATTTTATTCTGACTTGATGGAGTGTCATTGGCGCAGAGTCAATTACATTCGTTCTTACTTCCTTAGCATCGGACCGATCCGAGACACCCTGGTTACATCCAATCTCGATTAGGGGCAACCGTGCGGACCAAGTGCGCCCCATCAGACGACAACACTGTCGCAGACAACTCTTGAGTGAGTCACATCCTTCGGTCACCTCCCGCCAAGCCACTAGTTCCACGTCGTCCGTCACGTGATTGTGATGCTCCTGTAAACTGGTGAGGCGACTTCTGGCGCACTCCTTAATGGCGCACAGCACGTTGACTCCATCCGCGATGCCCTTGCGCAACAGACGGAAGTCATCCTGTGAAGAGACGCGGTAAGACGCCAGCGCATCGGCACCAGCCGCTCGAGTGGTCGCCTCAGGCGCTGGCTGCAAGGAGGTGCCATGGTCGGCGGTTTGGTCTGCAAAAGACAGGCAGATGATAATTAGGGATGAGTAAAATTGATAAACAAGTACAACCAAAGCAAAACTAAGTGACTCAAAATTACCCGAAATGTAAGACGTCCCTACGTCTCTCTTCTGCAAGCCGGCAAAAGTCGCGTTGAGCGTGGGTTTGTGAGTCACCTCGCCACCCAATCCAAGTGTGAGCAATTTTGGTGGTGCCGTATTGACCACGGTCCAGTCCGTGTTACCGGGCATGCCGGGTTTCAGATATGGCGTTGTGACCCAACTGTCAGCCGAGATCTTGTTGGCGGCTGGCGTTCCGCTGGCTCGACGCTCGAGGCTGGAAAAATGACTGCGATCCGACTCGATCCCCAGGTCGGGTGATAGGGCGGGATTGCCTCGACTTCCGTTCACATTAGCAATTACTATTTTAGTAGCGTCGGTCGACTCGTGTTGACCCTCATCCGATACGGAAGCATAGTCCGAGCTCTTGCTCAACTGCCGATCCAGTGACACCACCGCATCAGTCAGAGACGAAACCGCCACCGCCGTCGTCGTTACCGCCACCACGCTATCGCTAGAGCCACAACATGAGAATCGTTTCTCACCGTCGGATGCGCGCATCAAACTGAAGGCAAAGCTCGACGATGTCTCATCCTGCGAGCTGGTCGAGGTGGTGGCGCCACCACCACCGCGTGAAGGAGCCAACGACTCCACGTCCCGTTCGTTCAACTGACAGCGCAATGCCTGGTTCGCCTCAACGCTGCGTTCCAGTTGCAGGTGCAAACTGCGCAACTCGCTGACCAGCTGGGACTGTCGGCCGCCACTTTCCTCGTCAGCCTTGTTCCGAACCGCCTGCATCCTCACCACGAGCGATTCGTTGCTGGCATTGGCCTCAGCCAACCGCGCCCGTAACCGAACACATTCAGTCTCCAGGCAAGTCAGACGAGATTGGCGCTCCTCAGCTCGCTTGTGTAGCGTGCATAGATCTTTCCGTTGTTTCTCACACTCCTCCCGGACTCGTCCCAGCTCGGTCTTGCCCTCGTCCATCGCCAGTAGGATTCGTTTCAGTTCCTCTGAACGTGCGCGACCCTCGCTATCCACAGTGGCCAGTTCCTGTTGGACTCTAGTCAGCTCGTCGGTCAGGTGCTGGCATTCGTCATTGGCTCTGCTCAGGGCGGCCTGAGCTACGGCCAGTTGCTTTCGAGCGCGTTCCCTATCATTAAGTGCTTCCTTGGTTTCACGCTCGCTGCTCTCCACTGACGCACGCAGGGCACTAAGATTGCGGTCGGCCTCGGCTGAGGAGCGCTGCTTCTCCTCGAGCATGGTCCGGAGCGACTCGATGGTCTCGCGATAAGCCTCGAACTTGTCGGTCAGTTCATGAATCTGCAGAGAGCAAAATAGAAACCTTATCTGTAAATGTCTTAACTGTCACGGTATTCTCTTCACAAACATTTAGCGTGAATAACATCGGTCTAAATAGTCGAATTCGACATCTGAATGATCGATCCTGTTATTAATTGCTCAATAAACTGATTCTGGAAAAAGTAATCGCAAGATCTACCTCTGTGTACAGGAGGTCCTTCTCAGATTTGACCGAACCTAGTTCTGTCTCTCTGTCTTTGAGTTGGGAACGACAGTTTTCCAGCTGGACACACACCGAGCAGTACTCGTCTTCCAATTGCACATGATCTAGAAACAAAAAATAGAACCATAAAGGAAAACAATACAGGACGGAAACCGTGGATAATCGACGAGTTGGTGAGACTTCATAAATACTCAAATGTTATGCTTTTCCGCAAGCTTTTTATTTGCTGAATGACGGACGGCATTCGGTAATCGACAAAAGGTTCTGCTTTTTGTAAATATATATCTTTTCTTAATAAATAAAAAGAAAGAATGGGCAAAGCTTGGCCAAACCCAGGACAACAACTGGTGGAACTACTGAGAAAGACTTATAAGACGTCTGGGTGATAATAATCAGAAATGGTGGATTCGGGACAGCACCGAATGAAAAGACGAACAGAGTGGCGTACTCACTTTATATAATAATATTTTACTATTATTTAATTTGAACTGGTAATTGCGAAAAATACAATCCAAGGATCCGGTGTTCAACTCCCGGTCTGTTCGAAACTCTATTTTTCACTAATATCACTACAGGATTTTCTGTAACCCACTTGGTGCTTATGCGCTATGTTTATTATTTTTAATTTATGGAGCCTCGCCAGGACGCCGCCGATTTTACACGGCTCTGTCCCGTGTTTCTTCACTTATACATAGGTGGCTGAATAAAATATCCCGGGCTGTCTTGTAGTGTTTTTTGACTGCACCGTGACAGTGATGTCTCGGTCAAAGTCTTTTTCCCCCCCTTCAACTGTAGCCACTACACTACAGGCCCTCTTGGTGCTTAGGCACTATGCGAGGGGCACATTCTCACCAGTACCCCGGGATCGAAATAATCGAAAGCCCGCGATGAGGGACGCCAGGGGTTGTTAACTATATAAAATTAAAAAGGGCGATGCTGGACTCATCCAAAAGAACTGGTGACGACCGTGAGACAATTAATACCGTGAACAGTAAAATTTAATGAATCAGCGTTCCAATAACCACACACACACAAACCATTCACATGAATTGAACAGACGTAAAAAATAAACCCATAATAGCGATTAATCACGACTATACAATATCGCTTTTATGTGTTTATTTTTTAAGTCTGTTCAAGTCATGTGATATTTGTGATTATTGGAACGCTGATTCATTAAATTTTACTGTTCACCGTTTAATTGTCTCACGTTCGTCGCCAGTTTTTTTGGATGAGTCCAGCATCGCCCTTTTTAGTTTTATATAATTGTTTCTTATGCTTGTTACTAAAGTAACACAACACAAAAGATCACACAAATCCAATACAAATCCATATCCGTATCCCATACATTTTTGCATCCAATACAATATGTTTACATAACGTCGTAGTTAGAAAATCTGTGTTCTGTACGCTGCGCAGTTACCTTTGGATCCAGCCAGGCGTTTTTCAAACTGCTCTCGCAGCAGATCATAGGTGTGTATCGACTTCTCCAATTGGGTGCGCAGTGCAGAGATCTCATGCAGATAAGCGGCGAAGGCGCGTTTGGAGAAGACGTCGGCGGATGACTCGCCACTGCGAACTCGAGTGCGGCGCGGGGGTGTGCGGACACACGAGGGTGTACGGGGACTGGAGGATGGGGCGACGGGAGCGAGTGCCGCTACAGACTCATGGCCAAGGTCTGCCGCCCGACGGTACAGGCACACCTCAGCACGGAGTGACGCGTTCATCTCCTCCAGCTCCTCCACTTGATGTAGAAGACGATGAGCCTCTCGATGCTCGGATCGACTCCTGTGATTGCCTGCAGCAATGAAAGCAATTGAGATCAATTGATGAAAAAGGTGACGCCCTCCGTTTGGAACCAGAATGTGGAACGACTACAGGTAAATGGATCCTTTTGGAAACCCAGTGATCTTTTCAAGAAGCCACTTACTTGCTGTCCCACTACGAGTGAGCGACCTGATAGTTTGATTGTCCAACTCATCTCTGCCTTCCGTGGCGCTGGTGCTCGACAAATAATCTCGAGGTTGTCCGGGTGATAATCCCAAAGACCTCACACCGCCACCATAGGTGCTGGCCACCGGAGTCAGTTGAGCCAAATGATCCAGACCAATGCGCTGCTGGGATACGCGACGATCGGGCTCCGACCACGAGTCTGAATCTGACACCGCCACGCCATTGTTTAACGGTGGTACCACCCTGGCACTGATGCAGTCACCAGTGGTGATGGGCAGGGAGTCGCCCTGAAGATGCAGGCCGGTGGAAGCGAGGAAATTGGGATCATCGAAAGACAGACAGGTGGTGGAGGGAAATTTCGTGCGGTCTGTGTAGTCTGGATCGCGTATTTGCTGGGACTCGTATTCCAACATGGTGGATCGTCTATTGGAATTGTCCAGCTGGTACGACTCGAGGTAAAGGCTGCGCCGACAGCTACTCTTATCGACGACAGAGGGAGACGGCTCCAAAGTTGCGGTACCATTTGCCTCGAAGGAAATGGGGTCACCCCGACGATGATTTAAAACATCCCGGCGGTCGGATGTCTCGCTCATTGACATGGACGTGTCGTAAACTAGACACACGTGAGAGAAAAACGCAATGAAAATGATGGAATTATCAAGTTGACGATAACAAACATGCACAAGACAGGAACCCACCCATGTAACTTGAAGTAGAAACTTGATGGATCAGACGATAAGCTATGTTTGCCTACATTTAGACTAGCCTTTTGGCACTGTAATCAAGATGTTACTCATTTCATTTAATATCTTTTTAATCTACTAATAATAAAGCGTAAGAATCTATTGATGGCTATTACAAATAACTACTCGAAAAAGATGTGAAAAGTCGACGATGAACTGTTTAAGCATAAAAGAACAAACACGGGACAGAGACGTGGAAAATCGACGACGAGCTGGCGAGGCTCCATAAATAAAAATATAATAAACTGTATTTTCTGAAGCGTACATTTAAACAAATCACCCTTTAAATACTAGTAATGTATCTACATGTAAAAACATGACCCTTTACCTTCGTCAAAACCCAAAAAAAATTAAGATTTCTAGACAATAATTCCATGGGTTTTGACGAAGGTAAAGGGTGATGTGTTTAAATGTACGCTTCAGAAAATACAGTTTAGCGAAAAGAACACGCAATATTCGAAAACGAAATTACGAAATATTGGAGGTTTTCTCGTGTTTCCTTGTCAACCAAATTGCAAAAAAATTTCAGGAATTTATCGATTTTATTTAAGCAAATTTATTATCGAAATAATCAATAATCAATTATGTCCAAGGTATAAAGTTCAAAATTAGACACGTCAATTCAAAATTGTACACAGTACAGGAAAATCAATACGATTATAAACCAGGATTTGCCTATTTTTGCCATTGCAGTAATTTTTTAATGAAAAATGTATAATGCGCATGAAATACTGCCACAGAATATCCTATGACGTCCACTAATCGTTACAAAAAATAATGAAGACCTGTCAAGAATTTCATTGTTAAAATGGAATGGTAAAATGACTAGAAATAATCCATCCATCCATGAACTGTCAAACTCAAGTTGGAAAAGAGCAATGGATTTGAAATACAAGTTTTAAAAAATGGCTGGGCAACAATTTCCCAGATTAATATTTTTGAAAACTGTGGATGCTCAAATGAGTCAGTAGGGGCTATCTTCTTGTAAACACACGGTACGCACCATTCTGACTGAGTGACAGAGACAGCTCGCAGTCCTTGAGGTGTCTACGAATGGCGTCTATCCATCGAGGACGACTAGATTCCATGGAGCCATCAGCTTCGGCGCTCAACAGCATCTGCAGAAAAGCGGCCAGTTCTTCCAGACGCACATGCAGCAACTCGACCAGGCCAGTGGCGCCACCCGTTTGGACGGAAGAGGCCGACGACTGGGGACGGGTCGGCAGAGAGACGGACGATAATTGGGAGGCCGGGATGTCCTCCGTCTGACAGGCCACGTCCACGCAGGGGCAAGCGGATGCGCGGGCTTCCAGTTTCTCATAAAGTCCCTGCAACAGGAGTCTCTCGCCCTCCGGCACAGGCATATTTAACGGCTCAGCATGCTCCTTGATGGGAGTGGTTGGTGCACTGACGCAGACACGCGGCGCGAACGAGACAGTTGGGTTGTGACTATAGAGGGACCCGCACCTCTCGATATCCCCGCGGTGTCCGAGCACCCCATCCGAGGACACCCGTCGGCAATGAACGTGATCAAAAGCTGTCATGGTACGCCGTCGACTCTCCCCCCCGGCCATCAGCCGTGCCTCTGTTCCTTTCAGCAGAAAGCGTAGTCGCTCGATCTAGGTTGGATAACCAGAGTTTATAACGTGAGACATGACACATGTTTTATAACAGATCGCGAGTAAACACAAGACCCCAGTTGAAACGTGATTACAAATTGATTTGTCGTCCAGTCTACTGGGCAGGACAAGGACATACAATATTTCTTCTTTCTCTTTCGATCCCCCCCCCCCTCCAGATACCCCTCAAACACACTCGCCTCTGCGTGGGCTAGATGAAGCTGCTGAGCCTGGTTTCCGTAGAACAACGTGGAGTTCTGTGGGCGATGTTGAACAACGTGAAGATTGCTAGGGTTTTTCCAGAACGGATCACCATTCTGAAATGTTCAAGCGAAGATTTTAATGCAGCATTGAAACTAGATTGAAAATTCCAACTAACGGGTTTGCCATGAGCAGGTAGGTTAAAATATTGTTAAAGAGTCCCAGGAACTTGATGAATTCGACTTAAAACATCTTATTCAATAACAATTCTCGGTGCACGACAAGAATTTAGCGATAACTTCAATGTCATTCAGCATGTGTTATTTTATATATATATTACACAAGAAGGTTTAAAATAGAGAAACTGAAAGGAAGCAAACTGACCTCTCCTTTCTCGTTGGCGTACACATCACCTTGGACCCTACCCTCGTTCAACGAGCGATCGTCCAACTCTTGACTGGGCATGCTGTTAGAGGAGCGAGATGAGGACGAGTGACAGTCTTGACCACGACTCTCACGAATCAAGTCAAGGTCGCATGGAGGTCGATGACCTATGTGGTCGGACAGCATCAATCGATCCAGCATGGCCCCATCAATGGATCCATCCGCCAGCGACGCGTTTTCCAAATCCTGCTTGAAACCCTGTCACAAGAATTAACAGCAGTTGCTCGCAATTGAGAGAACACGGAATCTGAATCAGAAACAGAGAATAAGAAATCTTACACTGGCTATTTTCTTGCTATTTGACAGGGCTTGCGTCAGCTCTGCTATCGTTTCGGTCTTGTTGGCGCACTCGGCCAGATGTTCCGCATGAACCAGCTGGGAGGATGATTCAAGGTAAAATAAATGAGCACCCAGTTAAAGAAACTGGAGTGGCTTGCTCAGAAAAAACGATGGTCAAGCACTTCATACCTGGATGCGATTCAACTGATCTTTCAGTTTCTTTATTTCGTGACACTTCAGTTCCAAATCCTGGACCATGGACTGAGCACAAGAGAAATGACAATTTAAAAAAAACACCCACATATTATCATTTACGATGCGATTTTCCTCGTTACCTTGCCTCTCACAGAAAAGCAGGAGATCCCCAATAAATTACCCACAACAGGACTCACCCCGTTGTTCGCTTGGGCGAGTTCCGCCCTCAGCCGACCCAATTCTGCAGACTGAACATGAAATTTGTGAGTGACCTCTTCCACCTTAAGTTAAAAAATAAGGAAATGACGTTTAGACCTCAAGTGAAGGACTAATTCCAACCAACATTGGCGTTTGCAGGCACACACCTCTCTGGTCTTGGCCTTGCAGATCTCAGTGAGTCCGTGAATTCCCTGGTTGCGCTGGAGAATGCCTCGCTGCCTGTTCTGGATGTAGTCGTCTTTCTTTTGCAACTCCAATTCCAGCGCCTGGGCAAGGTAAAAATATGAATGGGTGAACAGGGTTTGCCATAAGTGACGGAAATCTATAAACAGGGTATGTCTATAGATCTATCTATTATGCTTAAACATCGTCGTTTTTTCACATAATTATCGTGTTTGGTTATTTTAAGGCTCTGCCTGTAGTAACCATCCCTCGATTCTTATTCCTTATTGTAAGGGTATTTTCGGTTTATCAATCGGTAATCACCAACCAAAACAATTTTAAAATGAATCTGTGTATCCAAATATCGCTAGAAATTGAAACAAAATATTTTAAAGCAAATTCGAGTTGAACTTGTCGGTAATGTTTCCGAATCACTAGACCAGAACCAAAATATTGAAGCCAACTGGATACAAAAAAAATACATTTAAAACTGAAAATATTTAGTCAGGCACCTCGATCCTGCTTTTGCTGGTTGTCAGTTTTTCGTTCAGTTCAGTCACTGTTTCCTGCAGAGTGGTCAGCATCTGGTGCAGCTGAATGTCATCGTTGGTGCACTGGCATTTGAACAAGTTAACAATGACAAAATAATAGAAATAGGACGTCTTGACAATGTAAAATAAAATAAAAGTTGTGCCCGGGACAGCGCCGGACGAGAAAAGACTAACAAGAGTTGACGATAACTCTTCTTACAATAAATAATAGTAAACAAATATTTAAAAATGAATTGACTAAACTAGAAAAACGTGGGAACTGACGATACAACTATGACGATGACGATTCGTTGTTCACTTTGGCCACGTTTTTCTAGTTTATTTAATTCATTTTTTAAATAATAGTTTACTATTTATTGTAAGAGTTGTCGTCAACTTTTGTTTGTCTTTTATCGTCCGGCGCTGTCCCGGGCACAACTTCCATTTTATTTTAAGTAAAGAATAATCTGTGAATTGATCAAGTAAAGAAACAAAACGAAACCAACCAAATCAAGAGGTTATTGGAGCCAAGTAAAGCAACAATGATTATTACCTCTGCCTCTGTGACATTGGCATCACCCAATGAGAAGGCTTGGCGAAACCATTCCACACTCCGCCGTTTTATCAGGTTCGCCTCCGTCAAGTCCGACTCCATTTCTCCGCTCGTACTCTGTCGTCGCTAGAAGAGAAAAGGACGAGCACATCACATCCGTTGTCCCGATATGAGCATTCTTATTTTGAGAGTTACAGGTGAGCCTGACGATTGCCTATTCTACAAATTGGGCAGAAATAAGACGCACCTGCTCGAATTCGTCGATGATGTTCTGCAAGCGTAGACATTCAATTTGGTGTTCAGACTCCTGTAGCTCAATCTTCTGTCGGTGATCCACGTCTCGTTGGTCAATTGCCTGCAGGAGCAGCTGGTTTTTGTTTGTGTAGGTTGCTTTCAGACTCTCCAGCTCCACCTGCAAAATGGAATCATGGTCAAATGTTTCATGACATTGTCATTTAAAAAGAAAGAGCCGGTGATCTTAGAAGCTCATGACTGTCCTCGGGCCGGAACCTCTCCTCGCACTTGCCTTGAGTTCGATGTTGGCCCGACACACGTCCTCGTCGGCTCGGTTACCGGCGCCGAATTTTGTCTGCATCTTCTCCTCCAAGAAGTAGATTCGCAGCTTGAGGTTGAAATTTTCTTTGTTAAGGTCAGAGATTTTGCGGTCGTACTCTTTCATGGTCATCATGCGATGCGACGGAAGGCTAGGCTCCATGCTGCTCAACACGGACGCTAGAAGAAAAGAAAAACAAGGGGGAATACGATATGATCTATATGGTAAGTTAACTGGAAGGGACCATGAGCCTGGAAATGTGGTAGTCCTCCCCCAACACACATTTATTTAAAAAGCCGAGTCTCCACCTACCTCCATCGTCGCTAAAATCCAGATGGGCGTTGGTGAACTCATGCAGCTGGTCAGGATTGGCACTGGAATACAATAAAGAAAACACAAAAAACGAGTGTTAGTCTCAATCAACCATCGCGCTAGGCAAGAAAAAAATCAAGATTTAAATAAAATTTTGTTTATCCGTATCCACCCACGCCGACAATCACACACATGTGAGACACTGAATAATTTATTTGATCATATTCTGCAGATGATGTGGAACATTGTGCGTGCAAATAATATGCTCAGGGCAGTAATGAAACCATGAATTTTAACCGACATCATTCGTGACAGTACAAATAGGAATTATCAGCTTCTCGCCATTCATAAAAATATTGATTCATTCATTGTAGCCATCTCCATTTCACAGCGAGACAATAATGAAACCCATAAACATCATAAAAAGATTTCTAGTGTCGGCCTCAAATAATCTGAATATTATGAAAGTCGCACACTCTACAGCAAACAATTTCAAACAGATTAGGAATTCTACTATTAGATATCTTAGATTAGATACTATTAGAAACCCCCATTTATATTAGATATCTGTTTACCAAATAATCAAACAAAATTTTATTTTTATTTTGAGATATTTCTCTTAAGCCCTATAAAAAAGGCCTATAAAAAAATATAAAAAATAAAACAGGAGGAGACCTGGTAATTTTGTCTAGCCCAGGCTACCTAGGTAGGATTTTTTAAACGTGTACCTGATCTCGTACAGGTACGGGTACTTTCATCCGGAATGTCTAAGCTGGGGTCTTAGGAAGTTCCAGGCATGCACGGTGCTGGTTGAGATTTGGCAATCGGGAGAGAGGGGAGTGATTTAAAGGGTAGGATGAAGCCAGCACTGATCACACACAAAATAGCACCTGGCCAACTTCCAGCTGGACCCTGCCATTGGGAATGGAAGCAAAACCATGAGCCGTACCTGTATACGATATCAGTACACATTAAGGATCCCTTTTCTAGGCAGCCTAGGTTCGGGCAAAATTACCAGGTCGCCTACCTGGCGGGGTTTTATGATGTTCAGTCGTCGGTGAACATCCTTAACAAACATTTGACACCGAAAGACTAGCATTTGGTGGTCTCGTAGAATAGCCGCTGCGCAATGGTCAAGAATTTGTGGTTCGTCCCTGAAGGGGAACTTGCCCGCAACGCTGTCGGAATGCAAAAGTTCCCCCCGAATCCGCTTTCACTGCATCGCACACAATCAACGCACCTGTCTAGTCGGGCCTAGTACAAACACCTACGTCACGCACATAGGTTTCGGCCTAGTCAGGCGAGGTGCTTGACGCACATAACGCATTGTCACCAACTGGTTCCCCCATCTACATTGATATACGGCGCTGTTTGGATAACACCCAGAAAATGTGAAGAGTTACATGTTCTTTTGTGTTGTTTTATAGATTGGTGCCATCGGAATATCACAGTTACGCATCATCACCGGAACCGGAACGGGTTGCGTAGGACAACCGTGAATGCTGGAAATAATCCACATCGACGGGCGCCGCCGGGTCGGGAACTGGCAACAGAACATGGACATCTTAATTGAAAGGTTCTAGTACTTACTGTACCTAGGACGTTCAATAAGTTGGACTCTTTCATTTTTTTCGCGAGTACGGTATTAAGGTTAAACAAAATATACATTTTAAAAAGGAGAAAGAGAGCTATTTTTCGACACTGAGCCCACCCACGAACATTGATGCATTTGTCCTTGCCTGACACGAGTATACATTTACGCCCATGTCAAATACTCTGTAGTCAGTCGGGTGTAAAGCCAGAGAACTTGATTCCATTTTTTAATCTGATAATATGTGTCTATGTTTTCACTCTGAAACGGACGAACATTAATGATCTTTTTGCATCGCAATCCCACCTTTCAGACGACTCAAAACCCCATGCAACCCACACCCTAGTCTCTAGTCATATTTATTTGTTTCGGCATTTCGAAAAAGCACTTACGTAAACGTTTCAGATTCAAAGATGACCAGAAATGGGAAAGATGAACTCGTGCCACGCTGGGAGATGAAATGACAACATCCCTGGAATTTCTTCTCTTGAAAAATTGCTTTCTTTCGCTCTTTTGAAAACTTATATTTTGAAATGTGTGTAACCTCAATACCTTTCTTGCAAAAAATTGAGGAGACTTATTATTTAACGTCCCTCGTTTGTATGCCTATTCTGTTGATCTGGGTGCGCATTTGGGTCTTTCTCAAAATCAAAATCAACTTCGGAGCATCTTCTGAGAAAATCAACTTCTCAACTGAGGATTTATGAAAACCTTATTTTCGTCATCTCCAAGTTCATAATCAAATTCTGAATTTGACCGTAAATTTGCGTAATTCTTCTGCTTCGATAATATCGAGCCACTCGATTATGTCGATTTTATGATCGATTCGGCGATTTTGGGGAATATCGAGGTTTTGTGCGGCCCTTCTTAAAAGCGCTTTTGTATAAAAACCAAAAATATTGCAATAAATGCTAGATACCATGATGGGCGCGGCCATCTTGTGCAGTGCCAATTATAGTGAAATACAATTGGAAATACAATTGGATTCTATTCGCAGACTCCGTCGTTATGCGCCAAAATAGTTCCAATTATTTGTTTACGGATTCTGATTTAGTTTAGCGAGGTAAGTGAATGTGATTTTTGCAACTATTAGTCCAAATTGTATTTGAGTGAAACAGCTGAATCATCATAGTGCCTTTTTCGTGAGCGCAGTCATTCTCAAATACTGAAATTGGGGGGTCTTAGGCGACCATAAATCCAAGTTGACTCCTCAACTTGATATTTCAGTTAAACTCATGACGAAAATGCACTTTACCCTCAAAAGCATCGATTGAGTGGAATTGTGCGCATGCGCAGATGACGTAATTTAATGTTGAGAATCAAATTCGAAAGACCAAAATGTGGCCCCAGGCCAGGAAATATAGGAGCTTGATTTGTAAAAACTCAAAAATCAATCCAGCCGTGATGGCTCTGGCTCGTCCATCAGATATCTCGACCATGCAGGACACGTCAAATGTGTTTCTGGTTTGCACGGGTAACTAACTACTAGGGAGGTGTTTTTTTTCGTCCGGCCTGTCCCGGGCACAATCCCCATTTTTATTAACTACTAGGGATTCGCTATTTCTCTCTCGCCCCCCGGGAAACAAGTTGTAATAAATTAGTAGGAGCGAGAAATTGGCCGAGACGGTGTTGGGCCAGTGCCAGGCGTTTGCGTTCATCCCATTCGAAGGCCCCACTGCAATTTAATGATTAAAGGCTGCGGCGCGTCCGCTTCACAGAATTGGCGCTGTTGTACGTGATCAAATTCGGTTGTACCCCGGAGTCCCCTACATCGGGGACAAACGTTATGACATGGTCGTCGACGTTCCCTCCTCCCTCCTTACTATGTGAATAGGAAACTGGAAGCAATTTGGCACTGCACTCGACGACGTCTGTCTCGTTGGATTGGCGTCGTTTTGTCCGCGATGGATTCTATTTCCAGGTTCCTTTCTGCCTAACATTTGCCAAACGAAACACTTGGGTAACACTCGTTCCTAGAGAACTTTGCAATTTTTAAGGGGATCTCGGGTGGCATTGTGAGTAGCGAGTCCAACTGCTATTCCCGTTGGTAGTTTCTCGTGTTGGAGCCCTGGCTTTGAGGATGATTCGCCAATTCATTTTGTAGGCTAAAATTGTAGGAAAATATTAATTCCATATGATGCCCTTTGTTAGTTTTTTTCTTCAATAAAAATAAAAATGCTCTAATGAAATATTTTAAATCCACGGTCCCCATTAGCCATTGCTGTCAACATTCCAGAGCTGTCGCCTCAGCAATCACCACGTTCGGTACTTTGTGTGTTTGGAATTTAGGTATTTGCCTCTACTATTCCTCCGATATACTCCGAGTCTCTTGTCATTTTGGTCTCTGACCAAAGGGTTTCACCGTTTGAGTAAATAAAAAATCATGATGTGGGAACATATTCATTTCCGAACACACAAATTAGCAGCTTGGTTGATTTCTCATTTGTTTCCAGACACATCAGTTCTCACTAGATGCAGAACTTGCTAAAAATGTTTATTAACGTCACCGTTGATTAAGCAAGGTGGTTGATTGACCACCTTGGCCTCATGACAACGTAAAATAGGCGCCCCTCAATCAGTTCTTTAAACCTCGATTAACTAATTGCAAATTGTCGCAATCATTTTCAGGGTCACTCTTCAAGATTTGAACTAAAGAAAATGTCTCGCTAAGAGTTTTTGGCAGAAAAATAGCAAGCATAACTTCGTGCTGATCGCACTTTTTGATCGTCCATGATGCCAATGTCCAATGATTGCGTCGATAAATTGCGACCCTTCGTCAGGAGGACTCCCGGTTCTCGCTCGCATGAAATTCTCGCTTTCGTCCATCCGCATGTATCGAGAACCGGGGCACACTTCCTGTCGAGCGAGATTGAATCGCTATCCCCTTTTTACTGGGGACGTCTTTTCTCCATCCGTGGGCCCAGCTTGGCCTTCGCGAACGCGTGAAGCAAGTTTCGCGATTGAATGCAGGCCCTGGGGTTTTACTATTACGAACACAGAGTTCGAATGGGAGCGGGAAAAGTAGTTGCAAGCTCAACGGTCATTCGAATTCACATCAGTTTCTGTGCTAGTCAGTTTCCATTCCCAGTAATTACCGGTGCAGATCACAAAACATGGGACCGTTGTAACCGTTGCAGATTTCTGCTACCATATTTTCCATCATCAAATCGGCTCCCTAATTGATCTGCATCATGCAGTTTAGGCCCGCAGTTCATGGATTTGGCTAAAACAGACGACATTTTGATGCATTCATATTAAACAAGATTCCCCGATTGAAAAATTACAAAATTTCATGATTTTAGTGTAATCGTGAATCGTGTACTCGCCTACTTTTGAGAAATCTAGGGCCTACTTATTTCTTTTAAAAAAAATTAATTAAAAAGATGGCATATTATTAAAAATGAAGCCATTTTTGGATTTATTGTTACACGTCCATGCAACACGTCCAGACATTTGTCAACAATCTGTCGCAATCCTGAGCCTATTTTTGGGATCTACTTTTCTTAAAGGCCCAGGGGCCACATTTTGGTCTTTCAAGTTTGATTGTCAACATGAAATGACGTCATCTGCGCATGCGCACAATTCCACTCAATCGATGGTTTTACGGGAAAAGTGTCCGATCCTGCCGGCTGAAAGGTTAAATATTTGAAAAAGTATTTTTTATGCATTTTGACTACTGTTTTTGGCCATTCAGATGGGCTTGCTGAGATCTGCTGGTCAGGGTTGTGGGCCCGACTACCGACCCCCTGTCTTTTTATTTACAAATACAATCGACTTGCCCATTTTTTTTTACTGTAGTGTATAATCACAACAGTTTCTGTACCCTTCTCGGTGCTTAGGCACTATGTGAGGGGTACATTTTCACCAGTACCCCAGGATCGAATAGTCGAGAGCCCGCTACAGTCGCTTAACCAACTGTGCTACGACAAAGTCGAACGTTTAGTGATCTCGGCAAGGTTGGTCGGGAACCGGATGTACATATTTGACATAATCGGTGAAAGCACAGACTACATCATGAATAAGTGGGGAACAGGATGCTAATCCCTCCAGTATAATAACTGCTTGGAAACTAGCTACCAGATGCAAAAAAAAGCGAAATGCAACGAACACTTGTGGTTTCCTCAGGGATAGCCCTTTCGCATTCCAATTGTCTTTGCAGATATAGCCGAAGCAGATTAATGAAATGAATGACCATAGGTCGCTGAAATCGATATTTTCTTAGCAAATCAATCAATCAACAGAATCAATCGAACCTTCATAATTCTTTTGACTGATTGGACAGCATCTTCATTGACATTCTCGAATTCGACTAGGCCCAAAATAAAGAACGCAGCCACCATGTTTTCGGACCCGATTTTGTAGTAAGTGCTTTTATCGAATATCGAATCATACGATACAAAAAATTGAAATAAACTCAGAACAAAAATATGCCTTTCGAAAAACAATGTGTCCTTTTCTCACACATCATTTCTTTATCCGTTTTCCCCACGAGCCCATTCCTGCTCTATTCAGTACCAGTGTTTAACCCAAGTTTTCATTGAAGACAAAGTAAACTTTTGTCCGCCATGATACGAGCCTCGAAAACTAACAGAATTATTCTCATGTCATCCTCTTGCTGAATATATTTATTTTCGGCAACCGAGGGTGAAAAAAGCTCACCAGCCATTTCCCTCGACGCTGTGCACCCTTCTTCTGAAGTCTTGCCCTTTTTTTCTATGTGTAGTTAGTTTACTTAGTACAGTAACAAGACACATCTGAAAGCAATGGAAGTGAGCGGAAACTGTGTTGGGGGAACGACTCGACTCTGGTCACACAATTAGCTATGCAGTGTGTCGCGGGTCAGTGAACTATATATGCTATTTACGGAAATAAACGATGAAAGTTAAGCTGAGGTTATATTAACTTGACACATAATGTCAAATTAAATGTCTGGTCAACCTAATTCTAAAGTGGCGGTTACACCTAAAATCCTAAGGGGCCACATTTTCGTATTTCAAATCTGATACTCATCCTCGGATTACGTCATCTGCGCATGCGCACCAGACATTACAAGAAATACAAGGACAAACTTTTAAGAATTATGAGCCCGAATACAGATCCTGTATTGGTGATTGGCGACGTAGACCATTCGGAAATGCAAAATAACATCGGAAACAAGCCCAGGACATACTGCGTATGCGGTAAGCAAATTTCTCATTTTATAGATTAGTTTTCTGCGGGACTTTGTGTAATGGTACAGTTGACGATAGTTTCGTCGCAAAAAGCATATCACAAAAAAAAACTACTGTCCAGATAAAGGACAACGCAGTAGCAGAAAGTACGCACGCACAACAGAGTCCTGCGCAGTCCCCGAATCGAAATTCACTAATTGGGAACTGAAGAAAAACCATATTTTAGGCTGCGTCGTTTGAAGCTCTAGCCTAGTACTAACCAGCATTATTTGGAAATGTACCACGCGTAGTGGTTGGTTGTGCTCTATTTTATCTCAGACTTTCGTCTTTGACCGCAGGAAATCGTGACTACATTGGCGGGTTCAAAGTGCGGCTATTGAGTGGCGTCCAACAATTTTTTCTTCCATCATTGACAACTGTTGACGGTTTCTTTAATGTCGACATTTATTTCGAACTCGAGCTCTGAAATTGGACAGCACCCTTTCTTTAATCGGCCAGCCCGGAACAGTTATGGTCAAGTAGATTAGTATTTTTGTCTATTAGCCCGACTCCTCATTCACCAACTCACCAGTCCTTCATCCCTTTACCAAACCAAAAAAAAATATATTTATGTGAGTGCAACTAATTTTCGTGGTGACAAGGATTTTTCACAACCCACTGTGACTGTAGCACAATCTGTTTGATTGCTACAACACTAGATTACTGAACCAACTGGAGGTGTCCTGTGGCGTAATGGTTACCGCATTGAAACATGCCGCTGATCGCAATTTCAATTCCAGGCCGAGGCAAATCCGGTCCCCGTTAAAGATCCCAACCTAGGTTTGTGGCAAAATGACCAGGTGGCCTACTGGTGGTGGGCGTTTTAGGGCAGAAACGCTGACCTAAAACGGCCCAAAAATACTGAACGAATTTCACTCACTACGCCGCTCAGCTCGCGAATGAACTCTTTTATTTTCTCCTTGGCAACTCCCAGTTTAGATCTCCAGTGTAGACACGAGAGTAACCTCGGTTCAAATAAGACAGATGGTACTAAAAAAAAAAATGAGGACTGGCAAGAGAGCTGACGATGGGGACTTGGGAGATGGGGAGCGCCGATGGATGACGAAACACCAAGTGAGGAAGAAGCGACGAGATTTAGCAAGATCCGCCATCTTGGTACAACAACTTTGGCCGATCGAGAAACTTTTTTTAAACAATATGTACCCACAAGCAGCCTCAGATAGCAGCTTCAGATAAGCCAAAAAAAGATTGCAAATATAAACATTGACGTAAAACTGATTATGTGAGTCAACAACTAGAGCATCATGGCGTAGCAATGTTCTTCCCTTTCCGACAAAAACTGCAAATCTTTCAAATATTTTCCTAAAAACTTAGAATAAACTGCTTATTGTTATTTTTTCTCTTGGCTACAATTCGATTAATTACCTTCTAAATGGAACAGGAGTGAGTGGCGATTTGGCTCTCTTGCGAGGAAGACTCCGTGAGCCCCGAAAAGTGTTTAAATGGGACATGATGGCGGTTCAATAATTGAGGAGACACTGGCATCGAGCTCAACTGATGTTGATCAGCGACGACAGACGGGGTCACGCCAGAAGGTTCGGGGGAGAGATTGGGGGTGACGGGACAGTGAAGTTGGGTGAACCGCCGACATCTGGACAGTGGCCCCCTCAATTGGAGCGACAGTGGCGATGACGACGACGACGGTGGTGGTGGTGATTAGGTTGTTAGGTCCCGTGGCTGACGACGACAGTAAGATGGCGTGAGGATGCGCATGAGTCGACGTTTGGGCGAATGACGATCACAGTTTGAAATCATAAATCCAGATAGATCTTGGTTAGACCCAGAGGAATGAGGATCGGCGATGAGTATTTCCCACACGCGGCATTCCAGCAAAATGGATGTGGCACAACATGGCGCTCGGCGGGTTCTAGCACGGATGTGTCGATGCGCACTGTCGGAAGATGTGTGCTGTACTTCCGGCGGTCACTCAACAGTCAAAGTCGAACGAGAAGACGTGGTACAAAAACGAATGAGGGCGATTTGGGCTAGCAAAATATAGGAAACGACGTGGAGCAATCGTAAAGGGGGAGCGATCTATAAAAAGGAGGTCCTCCGCAGGACACTCACTGTGTATTCCTCCTGACTGATGCTGATGACGACGATGAGGTGGTGGCGTTGGCGGCGGCGGCGGCGGCGGCAGACACAGATGCCAGATGCTTGGTCGCACGCACCACACATGCACACGCACACACACAGGCCCAGGACGTCAGCCAGGCCTGCGCAGAAGATAGGTTTGGCGTTTGGGGCTCGCATTACTATCCCTCCAGACCCTCCTGCCTGCATAGCGAGACTCGTGAAGCCAACCCCCGCCGCAAGTGTCGTCGGGTCGCGCGCATATGGAACCGGGCTGAGTGAGTGAGAGAGCACAAACGAGGCTTTTTTGTAAACACGCAGAAATGAAGAAAGCACAGCGCATAAACCCTAGAACCTATAAACACATCTTTGTCCTTAACCGGTCGTTCGACCCCCGACATAGGCCTCATCCGGGGTTGCGTATGGCTGGCTACATATTGTTATTGTGTCTCACAAGAATCGACTGAACATAACTTTTACGCAATAGTTGGTAAGACTGGGAAATTAGCAATCCGTAATTCAATTCCAAGGACGAAGTAATCGGCAATCACGCCAATGATTCTGATGCCCACACATTAAGAAGAAGCAAAAAATTGTTTCTAATTTGCGTCACGCAAAAGAGGCAAAATAAATAGGCGTACCCCAAAAATAAAAACACAGCCGCCTTAACTTCTGTGCGCTCGCCGCCAGGGGTCTCCTGTGGAGCTGCTATTGCCGTGATCGCGGGTTCGATTCCAAACCGAAACACCTTCGTAAGGGATCCCAGTGTACGATTTAAGGGTAGACGTTAAAAATCCCTAGCTAGGATTTAGGCTTAATTATCAGCAGGAGGTCAGTATGAAATAGCTCAGTGTGGTCGCCGCCCACGGCAGCATCCCACACATGTTGATGGGCGCCCAACATTAGTAGTAGTACTACTACTGGGAAGTGTGGCGAGAGAGAAAGATGCACAGGTAATAATCATCCTACACCTTTCGTGTGCCCATCATCAGATGAGATGCGGACACACATCCCACCTTCGCTAGTGGCTGCGCATTTAGTTGCCTTGGCAACCGTGCTCCAACATCCACATCAAACAAGCAGCCGCGCGGTGACGTCAGCATGGGGTAGGGGGGGTTGACCAACGCCATCTAGAGGTACAGGCAGGTGTCGCAAATGGAGGAGTGACGTCACCAACTGTAGTCTTGGTTTAGAAGTGTGAATGGTATTATTGCACGCTGCAGTTAAGACAACATGTCAAGTTGAAATTGACGAACGACCGTTTCCAGATTCATTATCAGTGTTGATGACTCGATTTGTACGAAGTCGTAGCCAAGTTGCTTTAGCGACTGACTGTGGTTTCGGCGGTCCCGGGTTCGATTCCCGGCGCGGGCTCTCGATTATTCGATCCCGGGGTACTGGTGAAAATGTGCCCCTCACATAGTGCCTAAGCACTGAGAGAGGTACAGAATCTTCCTGTTGTGACCCTTCACTTCAGTGAATTAAAAAAAATATATATATATCGATTGTAGCCAACAAGGTGGGCCTATTTGTAATTTATTGAACAATAGTGAGACAAAATTACTCGGGGTTTCAACTACCTAGAGTAGGCAATTATTTCTTTCTTGAAATGCCTAGGTACCTGTGTGCTTTATAGAGTATTTAATTTGTCAGTTATTAATATGACTCATCCAATATTTTTAATAACGTTTCCATCTGCATTTTTATAACTCCGCTGCAACATATGTAACCATAGTATTTTTTTAATTTGTAAAAAAATACTATGGTTATGCCTAAAATGTATTTTAACAGGGTTGCGAGTCACAATTGAATAATGTTTGCATCAAATAAAACATTATGTTGTTGAAAATAAAGTATTTGGTGATATGATTTGACTGCTATTTCAGATTATGTACAAATATAAATATTTAAGCTATAAAGCTATTAAGCTCATGAAGAACAAAATGCTCCAATTTTTTATGTGACAAGTCAATATTTTTGTTGTCAGATTTTTTTTTAAATCGCAGTGACCGTTAAATATCAGTGATTAATAAAATGTGTGCTGGCACTAATGAAATAAGTGATTGTTATGCTATTATGCTCCCTTAACAATATATAATTCGAATCCAACAATAAATAATCAAACCATTGCTAATTTGCGCGCATCTATGATCAGTTAGCATTCTATCCCACCTTTTGCTTATCCCGCTGAATAGACTACAGCAGGTGACGTCATACTTTCAGTAATCAGGCCTTATACCTCTATTTGTTGTTGGGGGTTCCTCCGCCAATTGTATCCGGAACGAGACAGGGGGATAAGGGAAATAAGGGGGGAGAGAACAGACGGGAAAGGTTCATTGTCGAATCGGCATTAGAAGGAGGGGAGGGGGAAAGATGAGTAGATTTGAACTAGTGAGCTAGTGAGCACTCGTTTCCACTGGCAACCAAACCCAACATCAGGAAATAGTTTTTTTCTACGCTCAATAAATAGATCGATTTGATCGATAAACTGGGTATCGCCTCTATGTGCTTCTATCAGCACGACTCTTAAGTCTGACCCAGTTGTTGCAAATAAACCAATATAAGAATCGGAGAAATGGTTTGTTGTAATTTTGCATTTGCCATGCATTAACCATGCATTTCATATTTGGTTTCTAAAAACCCCTCACCTAGAATATCAACCATTGGGTGTTCCTTCGACATGTGAAAGGTCAGCGGAAACAGATAAAAAAATTAAGTGTTGATTCTCTGATTTCCCTTAAACACTATTCGGATGACAAGAAATTAGAATTGCATCTTTGCCATGGTGAGAGGAAGGAAATAAATAGACATGGTTTTCTGTGAGTCAGTCGTCAGTATTTTACGAAAATGCGATTTCCTTCGGCATGAAAAGAAATGTCGTGGGATCCGTGTCTGCACCATATCAAATACACGTTAAAGATCCTTTCCTAAGTGGCGAGCATAGGTTACACAAAATTACCAGGAGCATATGTTATATCTTTGCAATGTCCATATTTCTAAAGACCGTCCTTGAGACAGGTTTAATTGAACTAACCTCGAAAGAGAGGATAAATACTAAGATTTTCTAATTCTCCACTGACGATAGAAAAGAAACATCAATAGTGTATGGATAAAATGAAGTCCCGCCCAAATCGAAATTGAGTTCCGGTACATTAAGACGGTTCACATCTCTATCTTGTACATCATCTATGTACGACCCGTCGTAGCGCAGTTGATTAAGCGACGGAATGTGGTTCGGCGGTCCCGGGTTCGATTCCCGGCGCGGGCTTTGGCTCAGGGTACTGGTGAAAATGAGCCTTTCACATAGTGCCTAAGCACTGAGATGGGTACAGAATCTTCCTGTTGTAAAAGCAAAACGGGGTTTTGTTACTTGAGTACATGCAGGGTGGTATTTGTCGGGGGGTTCATATTTCTAAATCAACATGGAAACATTTTAAACAAAAAATACAAACAAAAGTAAGATAAGCCATGATTTTACGAGCACCCATGTTGCAAAAGCAATGTGCGGGTGCTCGTCAATGTTTAGTAATCAACGTTTGAGAAACTCCTTAACAAATATCTCAGAAATATAACCAACTAAACAAAATGAAATTATGAAACAAATATTTTACGACTCAAGTGGTAGAGCACTGGACCGGCAATCCTGGGATGCGGTGTTCAAGTCCCGGTCTGTTAGAAACTCTGTGTTTTTCTCAAGTACCAGTTCAAATTAAATAACAGTAAAATATTATTTATAAAAGCGAGTTCGCCACTCGGTTAGTCTTCTTCATTCGGTGCTGTCCCGAATTCACCATTTTCTGACAAAACAACTTAAGTTTACAGATGTGAGGACCCCAGGACAGGTTTGCCTGTACTCAAGAACTTCTGTTTCACGAAATTAGTACATTCAATTTATTTCACACAAAAATGATTAAGTTTCTTAATTAAATTTTCATAACTTTCTCGCTATGCGCAATTTCATTTTTCCTTCCGATTTTTTTCATTGGAATACAATTTTTTTTATTCACTGCAGGAAACAGAATTTCGGCTCATCATATAAACAGTCCCCGGGTAGCTTTGTACAGACATTATATTTACAACACAAGTTTTAAATTATTTTCTCTTTTTAACTCATCTATCCGTTATAAATTCTCACTAATTGATAAAAGTTCCTGCAGCATAAAATTATCCCTCGTAATTTACTTGATGCAAAAGTTATTATGGCTTGAAGGCAAGATTAAAAAGTTCTTTCTTTCTTTACATTATATCGGAGCCCGAACTCAAGAAAAGTACTGTGTATATGACCACCAACGCAAACTCTTGTCTGACGGACTTTTGTTTTCCTGAAAGAAAGACACGAAATTTCGATCCCTGCTTTCGGAATTCTACATACTTATTTTGTTATACTGTACTAAGGTGACAGTCACCTAGGGAAGGTCCTAGATGCTGGACCTCGATACAGTACCGGGTTCCAAAAAAATCTGTGCGGCGCGTCATTGGGACAGAACCCAAACAGGTCAAACGGTTTCAATGATCTTTGCATTCAAGATCATGTCAGCAAACATTCGTTCGATTATCAAAATACAATTGTAGGCCCATTGGCACCATAGGTTCTTCGCTAGGTTCACTCTACTCTGAAGAAGGGCCTAGGCTAGGCAGACCCTACACAATTACACTAGAAGGTCAATTACAATTACAATTACAATATGTACCCACAAGCAGCCCCCAAGAGAGGGGCCTATGGCGGGGGTCGAACGACC
>JAQGBY010002164.1:0-24451 GCA_034698785.1 Mycogona germanica
TGCCCGAAACGCCATTCGATTACATGGCGCACGGAGCAGTTTGGACGTCGACAGACACAGTTTTCTGTCTGTCGACGATGGGCGGTTTTTCCGCGTTTTACCACCCCGTGCGGGTGGGAAAGACTCCCGTTAACCCCCGAGACGGTCCCCCAACCGAACACAGAAGCCATAAATCACGCGCTCTAAACTGCACGGTTCGCGCGTTTTGACAGCGTTGCGCGCCGCCATGCGGACGCGAATATGCAGTTTTGACTGCGTTTTCGGCGGTTTTGGGGACTCGATTTCGCCCAAAAGTAAGTAGATTTTGCCGTTTTTGGCGACGGCATTCGCTTTTCGCCACTTCTGGCATCACGAAAAACTAGTTTTCGTGTCACTTATTTATTGATCTCATTGAATTTATTAATTATTTATGTGCTATTTTCGGGGATATGTGGGCAGACTTGTTCTTCTCCCCTAAGACCCTTCTAATAATTTATTTATTGAATTTTTTAATTTGTGTTATTGAATAGTGCAGGTACGCGGCGAGTAGATGACATTAGAAAAACTTCCACCACCAGGATTTGAACCCACATCTCCAAACCAACATATTGTCAATCCGAGATCCTACCTCACATCTCCAAACCAACATATTGTCAATCCGAGATCCTACCTACTAGACTACTAATATACACATGATATATTTTGGTTAACTTAAGACACATATTCCGTGTATGGAATGGACTGATTTTTTGCAACGTAATGCGTAAAACGACTTGCAATAAATATATTTCATATGCTAACAAAACAGTGACATTTCGATGAAATGAAGTTTGTTTGTTTTCATTGTTTAAATTTTTATTATTCTTTAGTTAATTCTTTTTTAAACCGTTATTATAATATTCCTATAGTACCATATTAAAATTCCTATAGGGATTTGTCAGGTCACTATTCAACCGGTCTATATAAACGCTCACTTCTGTCTCAATAAACACTCGTTTATGCAGAACTTACTTATTTTATTTGTACACCAACGGTGGCGATGAGGCATTACAAACTGTGAGGACACAAAAAGGCACTAACACAACAAAAGTGCAACGAGAACCGTGGACTATTTAACACTTTTCCACAACAACATAAACAAATGTCAAACTGAACAAAACGCCATCTTGTCTTCTCCTCTTCTCTCTTCCTCTCTTTTCCGCTCTCTTGGTGGCCGTTGCTCCCTTTCGTCGTACTCCTTTTCTCTACCTTCTACGTGTAGCTTTCTGCCGTCCCACCATGTTAACGGGAACGATCCAGCTCTCTTCAGTGGATCCGCTACCAAGCTCTCTTCTCTTTTTCTCACTTGGCTCGTCCCGCTTGCTGACGCGTGCTGCTCACATCTCTCATCTCTCACCATGCCGACCACTGTCTCACTCTCCATATGTGTCTTCTGTCCTACTGCGCCCTCTATCGGGGTTGGCTGCCCCGACAGATTACTATTGCATTTTTTAAATAGAGGTACATTTTTGTAAGGCATGAAAACAACAATATTTTCTTTTAAATATTTTTATATGAAATACTATTGGATCGACTGAAAGTCTGTTGAAATAAATATATTGTACAATAATGCCAAAATTCATTCAGATTTTTCGATTCCCAATGTTTCAGTCATCAATTTATTTCAGTGGCGGTTAATTATATGTGGATTGTGCGGCCATGTCTCACAAATACGAAATTTTTTTTTTTATATGACGCTTCTTTTGACAATTTCATTCAAACAGATGCACTAAATGCAACAGAGACAAACAATCAGAGAAATCTGAAGCTTAGTTAAATCGGGACTTAATTTAAGTTTACAAAATCTGAGCAGCTTTTTCCAGAACAACAGGAGACTCTTTCAGTCGCTTCCCGAATGCCTCTGACCTATTAACATCACGAGCCGCCATGCTCAAATTATACATGTAGTGAAGTGCTGCAGTCGGCCAATTACAAGCGTTTCACGCTTAGTTTCCGCAATTATATGTTCGGCATCAGCCTTGCAGTCACTCTTTCCATCAGAGAGGGGGGAGTGTGCAATTTAAATGCGACCGTTTCACAACAACGTAAGCGCACAATGGGTTCAGTCACAAACGAATAAATTCCAAACTGCCGAAAAGCTTTTGTCTATCTCCCTTTTCGACAAATTTCATCGTAGAGCCGAAATTAAAAATACGCTCGTTTTAAAACTATACAGAATAGAAAGCCCTCTTTCGTTCGTTCGTTCGTTCTCTATAACTCTATTGCTTGTTGCGCTCACATTTTTTGGAGTGGGCGGGGATCACGTCAGATGTATAAGCGGTCCTCACTCATGGACCGCCTGTATGCCTGGGCCCATCACATAAATGGGACGCAATTAATGAACGACTATGCCTCTTCCCGTGGACCATTCATTCGATCGAGGCATTTCCCTTTATACGTCGACTTTTGCGGCAGATATAGTCAATCTCGAGAAAATAATTTGACGGATAGGAGCAACCCAATTTGATTCGTATACAAAGGACATGTATGAGCAACAAATGAACAGATTCTTGCCATTTTGTCTCCTTAAGATCGCGAATACTTTTTTATATTGATCTTGATCAGTGTTCTACGAAGTTGCGATTAATTGAATTGTTATTATTCGGGATATTAAACATTTGTACATTTTAAGATAGATCCGCAAAGACTGCACTCGCATTATATTCTCTGATTATTCTATTTCTATTGTAGAATAATTCCGTCTCGAGAGATGAAATATTGTAGTGGCATCATCTGAGAAATTATTAGAAAAATTGTTAGCTCGCAATTACAATTAGCATTGACAAATTTCAAGTAATTTATACAATTGGTCAATTTGGTAAAAATTAATTAACATCAATACAATTAATTTGTATTAACAAGTTAGAATCTTTTGGTCGTATTTTATCATCTTATTGACAGTCTGTCCACGTTTTGTTTAAAATACAAACTTATTTTCTAATTTGGTTTTAGTGTGGCGTGTAAGCCATTACATTCCATGACGAAAATAGTTGAAAACCACACCATTTTTGTTTACAGAAACAAACAAAAAGAAATCCGGCGCGGCCAAAACATGAAATTCCAATTGCACCAATCACCCCTCCCCCAATATGGTCACGTGACTAACGTCCGTAGAATGTCAGTCTATTGTCTAGTAGCCATTGTTCCCTCTTTCTGGCCAATAGGTGTAATCGTGCTGCTTCGAACCTAATTCGCCATTAGCCGCTGTACCATACGTCATCAAAAAGTAAAACGCGCCAAAATTAGCTTCGCTCGTAATGCTAATTCGATCAAGTCAGTCTGTTCTCCCATTTAACGCCAACTAGTTCTAATTAGAAGTTGGCATCTGAGCGAGAACCCCCGACCTTACACAATCGTTCTCAATTAGTTAAAATCAATAGCTCTGGCAATTAAACCAGCAGGCTTATTACACTTTCACTTCATAACTATAACTTTCACGCAAATTGGAGAGAGTATCCATTTGGCCGCAGCTGCGTCGGCTGATGTTCAATCAATAACTGGACAAATGGATGATCTTTGACCGTGCACCGTTATGGCAAATTCTAAACTTACGGTACTAACAATGGATAAAGATTTTCGTTCGTCTTTCAGCAGTAGATATAAATGTTTTTGTCTGTGCTTCGTTGTTCTTGTCAATTTGTGCGCGTTGGGTGCCGAGAGTGAATCGGTCGCCATCTTGGATTTGTTGGACTGGGATTCGCAGCTAACGTCATTCCATCGAGATGAACCGAGGATGTCTTTTTGGCAGAACTGGATGTTTACGAGTGATAAGGCGGCTATCTCAAAGAGGTCACGAAGAACGTCACAAATTCCTACCTTCTGTGCCAGATGCACTTCAACAAATTTCAGAATATGCTGCAACCAGTTTGACGTTTGCTGTCACATAAGTAAGTGTTGTCAAGTTACATTTCTTTATATTTTCTACATCTCATATTCATGTTTTACTCTCTCATAAGTAAGTGTTGTCAAGTTACATTTCTTTATATTTTCTGCATCTCATATTCATGTTTTTTTTACTCTCTCATCTCAATTGTAAAACGGTGATATCGCATATTCAGAAAGAATAGGAGATTAAACTGTATGGATTGAATTATTTATTTTTGGTCCGGCATTTTGATTGCTACTTGCTGATTTCAATACATATTTAACATTTACGATTTCCCTAAAAATTTGCAATTCGTTAAACTGAATTTTAGAAAAAATTCTAATTGAATTTGATCTGTATTAGATATATTAAAAATGACATATCTGGTGGCTTTCAGTTTAAGTTATTGTATTGTATTTGGATGACAAAATAAGCACAAATTTCTCGCTATACTATCAATTTATTCCCCCAAGTATTCATTACAGGTAATTTCTCTATCAGCGGATTTATATGCAACAATACAGTTTTATTTTAAGAAATGTACGTGTGTCTTCAAGGTTTTATTCTTCGCAAATTGAAAAATGTTCATAAAATGTGCATCTCCAGTTAGGACTTGATGTTAGGAAAGTTTAGTTATATTGAATTAGCCAATCACGAATTTATGTGCAACAGACATTGAAGATTCATCGAATTCATTTGCACGACTCGTGGTATCCCAGTTGGTATTGCGACTGACTGTGGCTCGGTGGTCCCGGGTTCGATTCCAGGCGTGGCCTCTCGAATATTTGATCCAGGCGTATTTGTGAAAATGTGCCTACGCACCACGAGGGGTACAGAAAATACTGTAGTGGCATTTCACTACAGTAAATTAACAACAAAAAAATTAAATTAATTTACGAAAAATTAAAACGAAATTCTCCCAATTAAAATGCAGAAAACAAGGAAAATATATTTGAATTAAACTTAATATAATTTTGCCTAATATATTTATGGACATATTTTTCAACCAGTTATTTACATCGTCAACTAGTTGGAAATTTAACATATTTTGTTTTTTCAATTATTTTCAAATTCAATTTCAGTTCAGCAATGTCCAGCACAGGAAAAGATGAAGTGTTTCAAGATGTGCCCGGGCGGTTGTCCACCTGGTCAGATCTGCTGTCCACGTCTTGGCAAATTTCCCTGCTGCACATGGGCTGTCGGAATCGCCGGCCCGGAGCATCCCAGAGCTGACTTCAATCCCGTCAACCCGTCAAACGACAAGTCAGACTCTCACGATGAGCCGCCCGTCGATGACTTCCCTGAAGATGGCAGCCATGATGGACAAACGACAGCGACGAGCGTCGTAGGTTCGACCACCCTGGACCAAGTCACGGCCGCAACAAATGTGACGACCACACACGATCCGCTCGACATGGACGAAATCGATGCTGATCTCTACGCGTCTTCACCGGATTACGAAACGGCGATCGAACATCCCTTTCATCTTGACAACGATACCTATTCTGTCGATTATGAAACTGAGAACTCGACGTCGGAAGAGCTGATGACGGTGACTGAATCCGAATCGGAAACCTCTGCGGACGAACTAAATTCGACGATGTACACTTCGGATTACGGTGACCCGGAGACTGAGACGGAAGATGCGACTGAGGTTTCTGAAGAATTGATGATTGATGGGTCGGAGGAATTGACGGATGATACGAATGGGACAGACGCTTTTAATGGCACCGACGATACCACTGATGTAATCGAAGGAAGAAATATGGATGGCGGTAATGAGGACATGACAAGTGGGGTGGACGATGACATCACCCAGGCTGCTGAGAATGAGAATAGTAGCATCACTGAAGATGTAACTGCAAATGAGAATTTCGATGTTACGGAAAATACGACTACAGATATGATGAAAAATGCAACTGAAGATGTGACGGTTGTTGATGATATTGGTGATTTCACGGAACATATGGATGACGTCATTGACGTTGTCACGCCAGAAATCGGCGAAGATGTCAGTGAAGATGTTATTGAAGACGGCACTGACAATGTCACCGAAAGCGGCAAAGATATATTTAATACAACAAAGGAAACGGATAGTAACATTGATGACGAGTTTGCATCGAGCAGTGACACTACCATAACGGATTCAGATTTCATTGTTAATGGAACTGGGTCAGCTGCAGATGACATTTCTACAACTGAAGCCATTGACCACGTGGATGAAGATGGCATTACTACAACCGAAGCCATTGACCATGTGGATAAAGATGGCATTACTACAACCGAAGCCATTGACCATGTGGATGAAGATGACATTACTACAACCGAAGCCATTGACCACGTGGAGTCGTCAGTAGATCCTATCGATTCCAATGTCACACCTTCTGAAACACACTTCACTGGAACGGTCACATCGGAAGATATCGATGGAGCCACCGGAACGGATTCCTCTGATTCGGAATCCATCACCGATGACCCAGATATCCACGAAGAACTAACGGAACGCAGAAGGAGGATCAGGAGCACCACCAATACTAACACAGAAGTGACAAATGCAGAAATGGGATATACCAATATCATTGAATATGAATTTGATGAATTGTTTAGTACTAATTCGGCAGAACCAGTCAGCTTCACGAAGGTCTATCACATCGAACCGGAATTCAGTAGTTCTGAGTCAAACAGTGATCCAACAACAATTGGCGATTCATCTGGATCAATCATGAGTCGGTCCGGCGATTCCGAATTGCCCGAACCGGAAGTTGACGATTCTGAATCTGGTATCTTGGAATTCTCAGAGTTGCCGGAACCGAAAGTCGATGATGAGGTCGACCAAATAGAAATCGACGATTCTGAATCCGATATTTTGGAACTCTCAGACCCGTCAGTAGAGATGGACACGTCGATCCTTGTTGACTTGAGTGATTTGCTTGATGAGTTGGCAGAAACGACGCGAGATGGCGAAAATATGGGGTCGGAAGAATCGAGACTAAATGTCACACAAACCTTTGGTCCGTGGGACCTGGCTGGACCGGATACCGCCGACCAACCGGATATGGCCTTCACCGATGGTTTCCAGGAGGACATCGAGGGACAAGACTACAACGCCACATCCACCACGTCCTCCGCTATCTCACTGGAACAGATTGATCCGGAATTTGACGATTCGATAGAAGTGGATGACCCCATCCAAAATTTTACGGACGTCATTAGTGAAAATTCTACTTTAATGACGGCCGATGATGTGTCGTACGCTCCAGATACGAGTGTCGATTCTGAAGAGAGCGACACGACCGGCTTCTTTACTGAGCCGGGTGAGATGGCCTACAGTTTATTTGTTCCTGATGGAAGAACGGATGCATGAAGTACTGTATTTAAGATAAAGAATCAGATATGGTGCGCACATTCAGCAAGAAGTGGCTAACGAGATATCTGAACAATAAATGCAAATTTAAAATTGAATCAATGCGATTAAAATTGATAACATTTTCCATATATGTACATGCTCGTTTAACTCGTATATGTTAATTATTTAGTTGGATTAGCCTAATAACGTTGAATTCAATATACCCTAATCAAATCATCTGAACAAAGTATTGACAATCGAATTTCAAACTCATATTATTTTATAAATTTCGACATGATAAACTGTATAAAATGGTGTGAATTGATTTATTAACAAAAATGTTATCATTAATAAATTGCTTTTAGGAAAGGCTATTTATTGTAACTGATATTATATTGTGACTGATATTATTTAGATGTACGAAAAATACAACAAAGGTATGATAATTCGTGAAACCCACAATACATATTTGAGTTCGATATATTTTTTTAAAATTACCATTTTAATTTTTATGTAAACCGAAAACAACCAATCTTACCTATTTTAAGCAATATGAAGACTAGTAAACCATTTTTGAACTACTTCAAAATAAAGGTAAGATAGTTTGGGGATCATTGATATAGTTACGAGAACAAACTGGTCAATTTGATTGTTCTAATGCACGAACTAGTTGTAGACAGCACCTCGAATCTGCGTCCGCTGTCGAAAACGGAAACCAGCGGCGATTACAATTTCGCCTCGTTTCGATCGTTCTATTCATAAAAATAAACCGGAAGTATATTTGGCGTGAGCAAAAGAATCTATCTATCCCGTGTATAGTCTATACCATATATAGTCTATATGACCCAAATTATGCTGGTGGGAGGCGGAAAATTGGGTAAAAAGATTGGCAGTAATGACTAGTCACTCTCGCGCGGATGCAAGCCCCAGAGCATCCGACACACGTGTTCTAATTTCCAATTTTTCAATGCCAAAAAATGGAAACACGCCGTTTGACCGCTATTCAAGTGTTTGGAATAAACAATTCCGTTGAGATAATGTATCAGTCGTTCATCTAAGGACGGCGCACAAAAAAAATCACAGCGGGAACATCAGCTCGATTCAAAACGTGCAACAACAACAAAAAAACCATAGTTAGGCATTTGATTGGAATTACAGATAATAATGGGTATTAATAGAATAATAAAAATTAATGATAATCTGTAATGGAAAGTAATTTCTTAATTTAAAAACAGTTTTTTCACCTAAGCATAACAGCTAATTAAAAAAATCCGTAGAACTTCTTGCATACATCATTGGAACTGGAACGCGTTAAATTTCTGAGGAACGGAGTAACAAACTCGTTCCATTTTTTTTAAATAAAGGCATTGGAACTGGAACGCGTTCCATTTAAAAAGGAATTTACCCAACACTGAATATTAGTATCTGTATCTCATAATATAGCAGAATTGAAATATAATATGTTATTTTTTCAAGATCACTGTATTCGATAATATTGGATAATATTGTGCAGGACCAAAATAACGATAATTTAGATTATATGTTTCACTTTGCAGTGCAAAGCTGAAATTGTTTGAACAAGATTTATTTACATTGTTCTTTTATTTGTGACTCATCACACTGATAATGGTAAGGTCACTGGTGCAGCGACTCCTCCACCGAAGCCCCGATACTCCAGTACTAATATAATGCGCAGGGGAGGAGTTAACCGTGATCCACGCAGTTTTTACGTGACACCCCAAAGCAACTCCATGAGTTATAAAATCAATAAAAAATCAATACACACCTGACAAGAATATAAAGTCATTTTCCTACAATAGGAATGACATCCAATTGCGGCCACACTATGGGTGACCCTGAATAAATGCTGCTAGATTTACTTTTACATTTTCATTAGTGCATTCAGTATAAAAACATTATTAGCAATAGATTGAGAGCGACTCATTGTCGAAATAGTAAGAATCAGTCAGTTATATACACAGAAGTCAACTGACGATTGACGGTCCATATTTCATCATTAGCAAATGGATGACGAATGCAATAGTCGACTGTGCACAAACTGGCGCCAACACACTGCGCTGATGCAGACAGGTTACGCGCCCCAATCGGTAATAGTAACTAATGTAGTGATTGAATTCAATACACAAATTGCGGTGATAGTGGTGGAGCTCACATTCAATACCTGGTTACCTAGTTTTGGATCAATATAAATGGGATTTATAGAGACACGTATTGTGTTATTGTGTACACAAAATTGGTTGGACAGTGTCTTCATATACAGGATATACAGGATACTGTCGACAGAACGTCTAACAACATGCAAGTGATGTCATAACCAGGGATATTGAAATAGTAATCGATATACATGTAGAAAGCCGATAGAACATCTTCAATTAACAAGGTAAATAACGTACATGTGGCTTCCTGGTGGTAGTTGACTCTAGAAATTCGAAAACCACAAATATTGAATAGCTGACATCAACAAATTTGAAAAAATCAAGTCGGGCAAGTTGTTGCACTAAATAATCTTTTAATAAATAAACAAAAAATAATTCAATCTCATCGCATAATTATTTCCATAATACTTGTATATTCTGTTACTCTCCAAGTAGCAAACGCACAAACTGGACATTTATTTTTTCATAGTGAAGTTGCAACATTTTTTTCAACGCACCTTTTGCCGCCGCAATGGAACTCCACCTGACCGTACTTTTGCTAACTTCGGTGGTCAACGTCATAGTTGCTGACGCATCAGTGTCATCCGATGACAGTGTGATCATTGGCCCGTCATTCGCGATCGGTGGAAAAATCAAAGATCACGACAGATCCAAGCGTTTCATCAGCAACTGCAATGTCTGCACAACAACCAATGTTCAAAATTGCTGCAACAATCAAAATTTGTGCTGTAAATACAGTAAGTGATATTTAAAAAAAATCAAATAGCAACACTAATGTGAAATATGTGCTTGCGCAATATAGTCACTTAGTCAAACTTGACAATTTAAATATCCAGAAATATAGAAATGACGTAACACCGGGGTTTAATTTATTTTATAGTTTTTTTAAACGCTTAACAATTTAAATATCTAATCTGCTTAAAACACAAAAGTATTTTATTCCGTATTTGTTAAATAGCTGGTTCAGGTTAATATTAAACTATTCAGGTATTAAACGATTTACAAATGGAAAATATGGAAATATGACTGGCAGCATTGGTAGCACGTGATAGCGACAGCGCCATTTTGGAGTAGTGGAGACGCCATATTTAGATTTTCTAGCAAAGCGTTGTTTTTTAAAAAACTTTAGCGGCTGATCTCTACAGAAATACGCAAAATTGAGATCTGAAATAATTTGCGCTCAATTACAAATTAGCGGAACTATCTGTAGCTCAAATATTATTCAATTTCGTCAAGCCGTTCTTAAGTAAACGAGGTTTGATTGATGGGAAGTCCAGTAATTTAACTTCAATTTCAAATAGGTTGTTATTGGTGTAACAAACCACGAATAGGGTATTAAAAAATGTAATCATACATCCGGTTTTCCCCACAGTCACAAACTGTCCGAAATCTGCTGACCTCGTGTGTGACCGAGCATGCAGACATCCAGATTTTCCTTGCTCCAGTGGATCCACCTGTTGTCCGAAATCTGCGACACAAGCTTGTTGTTCGACTGGAGCAGCAGCAGCCGGTTCCAGTGCTGCCGGATCTGCTGGCACGACGGCGAGCATAGCAACAACCACAACGAAGAAGGCTTAATTGGTCAAAAATAGCCGTTCCATTTTGGAAGGACTCGTTCTTGCAGTGATGTAATGTAAAAATGAAATATTAAATGATGCGCTAACAATTTCCTCTGTATTAGTGAAATTATTTTTAGACTCGTCTACGATAATATCCTACTTGCACTGTCCAAGCGCGTGCTTGAGCAATTCAAATTTCTCAAGCAACTTGAAGCATGCTTACAGTGTAACTCGGCTATAAAAGGTCATATGTGCATCTTAATTTATTCTGCACAAGACTTCAAATGCTTATGCAATGCATCAATTACAATTTGTTCCAGCAAATAGCTCCCATACAGTTTGATCTGCTGTAAAATTAATATAAAAATAAGCGCCTATCTCACAAAAATATAGTCATCTTCCAATTGGTGACCCTGAATTAGATGAATGGTGATGACATCATTTGTAGGACGTGTACAGTTGTCGAAAAGATACAGTCGGCCTACATTGCTAATATATTATTAGTGATTTATTGTTGGAAGTAGACGGGATCAGTCAATAGCATTTCTTTCACAACAAATATGTACATCCACTATACTTATTCTACCGGTTTATTATATTGATACATAGGACATGCGATGTAATGTTTTGCCTACCTAGTTTTTGGATTGACATAAATAGGATTGTGGGGAAAAATTTTATTTACTCAATATTGCTTAGATATTGCTTCATTTATACTGTGTATATTTCAATCTACTGTCGATAGAACATCCATCAGCATATTGGTGTAGCCTTGGTTGTCCAATACCGAAAATCTCCAACCAGGATGAGAACATTCTTGCGGCTTCCTGGTAAACTGTAAAATCTCGTAATTCGAATACCACAAATACTGTTGAACAACATCATCAAATTGAACAAAGGTAAGTTAAATGATAATTAAATATTTGCTGAAGTTGTTTTGACAACTGATATTTTGGTTATGTATTTGTACATGTAGTTGGACAAAAGTGAGGAGATTATTTAAATGTTATCGCCATGATAAACAATATTTTTAATCGATTTTTAGAGTGCTGATGACCAGTTCCATGATTGTTTTCATAATATTTTCTGCTAAATAATTTATGGTTCTTAGTTTCATCAATATTTTCCAGAGTGATTTTTTCTTCTGGTGTTCTCAAGTTCTCAACCCAACGCTGTCGCAATGGAATTCTACCTGGCCATACTTTTGCTAACTTCGGTGGTCAACATCATCTTAGTTGATAAAACAGTGGCATCTGATGGCAGTGTACCTATTGGCCAGTCATTCACTTTTGGTAAAGATATGAAAGATCACCACAGATCCAAACGCTTCTTCTTTAACAACAATGCAAACTGTAATGTTTGCACAACGACCAATGTCTACAATTGTTGTACGAATCAAAATCTGTGCTGCGAATACCGTAAGTAAATTTTAATAAAATCAAACAAAAATAATTGTGTACAGAGTTCTCACCAATAGCATACCTTGACCTTTAACTGTTATAGTAAACGATCTCATTTTGAATATTTTGAAAATCATTTGCAGCAATCACAATCTAACACATATTAAAAGATAATTTCAAATGCTTGATAAAAATAATTTTTTATCAATTTTACACCATATTTCGAAAGATAACATTTACACTGTACAGTATATTTCGGATAAAAATGACAACAAAATTAATTTTAAATAAAAATATGTTGTTATCTTAATTAAGAGGGGAATACCGATTATATTAGATTCCAAATAAATAACATTTATGCGAATTACCTCTTTACATCTTTATAAAATGTTAGGAATTTTTAAATTATTTGCGCTGAGATTAGCGATGTGAATTAAATGAGATTATTTGAAAAATTATAATGCAATAACGTTATGTCAAAACAGTCTGACAAAGATTTATTGTGCACATGATTCAAAATACAACAAAAGGTTTTTAAGAATAAGGATTTTGTCATTGCAGTCAAGGAGGTTGATTTCAAAATAAAATTGATTAGTGACATTACTACTGTATCCCTGTGATATTTTGACTACAATTTAATGACGGTGTTACAGGTTAGTAGTCAGCATCAGTCGTTTAAATCACGTAAACCCAACAAATGATAAAAAGAATGTAATCGTTCATCCTTTTATTTCCAGTCAACAACTGTCCGTCTCCTGCTGATCTCACTTGTGAACGGACTTGCAGTCACCCGAATTCCCCATGCCCCAGCGGCATCCTCTGTTGTACGAAATCTACACAAAAAGCTTGTTGTGCTTCTTCAGGTGTCCCACTGCCCCCCTGAGACGACTTTAGGGTGGAAACACGTACTGGAGCAAATAACAAATCCCCGGTTCAACCACCACTTAACTGCTTCTGTGGCTTCGGTGGCAGCAGCACATAAAACAATAAAGGACGTTTAACATTTGCAAATGAAAAACATCTCGCAATTCACTTACCATAAGAAATTAAAATTAATTTGTGCCGTCAAAACACCAGTGCCTTTAACTTATGTATTTTTCGTGATGCAATATATTCTGCAATATTCTGATACAATGAAAATTTAAGTGTGTGTGCGTCAAATTTGAAACGTGAATAATTTATCTCGAATTACTACACAGTAGTCATCGGTTAATTTTGTACAAATTAACCGATGATTACTGTGGCAATCGTTCGACCAGGTTGTTTTCTTTTTGGGGTCAGAATGTTCCATGAATAAATAAAAAGGTGTCATTAATTCCTTAATGGAAAACAAACTGATTATCGCCAGGCTGACAGTTATCGAAAATCGATATATGGATTTTCTCATTTAAAGAGCAAAGCGGTCCTTCAGAGCGACAAGCCCGGTCAATGCCTAAACATTCTTTAATCATCTACAGGTAAAATAAAATAAAATAATATACCAGTCAACTGTACCATAATAGATTACAGGCAGCACCTTAAATCTGACTATGTATCGCAGAAAATAAATATATAAAATGTTATTGTCGTCTGAACTATTAGCGAAAGAACATAGGAGCGAGCCCTGGGGGCCCATTTTGGACTCGATCTAAATGTGGGACAAAATGGGCCCCCTGGACACCCAGGGATTAAACAAACGACGGTCGAGTTGGCAAAACTCGGAAATGCACGAAAAAGAAAATAAGGCTCGCTCCTAGACAGACAATTATATTTTTCTTCTCCACCGATTGAATGAAAATAGATACACTTTATAAAAGTACCATTTGTAATTTTTTAACCGCTTCGTGAGATTCCTTTTAAGGCAAAGCCCTGGCCACGGGTCGATGTTAAGCTGCAGAAAATTGCAAGTTGCAGGCGCAAGATAAAATTGCTCCCACTACTCTATATTTCGAGTGTGGTGTCACGGGAAAATGTCAAGTCGTTCGGTAAGCTATTTGACAAGTTCTAAGAAATTAATGAAAATTGATTATGCGTTAAGAGAGCATCGTTATTTAGCTGCATTTAGGTCCGCAGAAATGGGATCGTACGGAAATTCATCCTTGCACCGAGATGGATACGTTTGCACATTAATTATTCATAGGTGTTTGGTAAATATGTGTAATAATTCACGCACACCAGTTTACACGCGTACTCGTTTCGCAATGTCAGTCAAAATGACTGAAGAAAAAAAAAGAAATGGTTATTTTTTGTCGGCAAACTCGTGTCACACAATATAATTTTTGTTTATGGGGTCCGAAGAAATGGATATAGGATAAATGAAAATATTTATGGTGAGTAACTATGTAAATAATATAGGAGAGCAAACTCGGGACAGAGTCATTGAAACTCGACAACGAGCTGGCGAGGCTCCATGAATATAAATAATAAACGGTGTTTTGTGAAACGCACATTTAACCCTTTACTTTCGTCAAGACTAAAAAAATTAGAAAAAATTAAGATTTCCAGACCTTACCTTGCAGTAACGTTTTCAGGAGCTGCCATGTTCTCTCCTTCATTAGTCGCATTCGTGGTGGTTCTGTTAATACGATTATAATAATGTAAGAATTTGGGGAGGTCAAACACAATTATCTTTTTCGATTAAAGTTAATATTTTGATTAGCTCCCCCGTGCGGCTCAGAAATGTTGTTCTTCGGATGACATCGACGTCAGTAAGGATATTCAGAAAATGCCAACATGAAATGGTTATACGTAATTTTTTATTTCACAGACACTTTTGTTTTACAAACGTACAAGAGTTGCAGCAGCTTTGCCTGACGGCGGCAACGGCTTCTGATAGGCCAGCGAAGCGAACCTCCAGATGGCGCTGACTGTGTCACAGTAATCTCGACAAACATCGATACCAGTGCTACCAAAAATGTTGACCATATCAAACTCGGAGTTGGCAATCAATCAATAAGTCATCCGGAAAGTATTTGGTCAACCACCGTTGACCTTCGAAATTTGAAACTTCAAAAGAAACAATCGTTTTCTTAGCATGGAAAACAAATTACAATGACAAATCTCACTGCCATTTTGTTCCCAATCCAAGTTTATGACTGGCGAAATGATAAAAAATAATAAATTTACAATTGTCATTGTATTTAGTGATATCTGTTATTTAGATACCGTATACTATATATTGAAATCGACAATGTCCAGTAAAGTCAGCCGGTTAATCCGAACCACAATTAAAACATGATTCTTAATTTTTTTTAAAACATTGACAAAAAATTTAATTGTGGTCTGTCGTTCAACTGAGCTTCGCTGGCGTATCCCCTATTTTTTAGCTACAGGATGAATATCTGGAGATAAATGGGAAACGAGAATGTACACACCAAAACGCTCTATCTTAAATAGTAGTGATATCGCATAGTTGGCCGACATAAAATACTCTAGGTATGCATTTCGGGAATCAGGTGATAAGCCTTGACGCTATTTATACAGACGTGTTGGTTAACGTCACCATAGACATTTCATATAGATTTATCCAAATTTCATTTCGCGCTATGTATATATATATATATAAGTAAACAAATAACAATTCCAACATCGTATACAACAAGAAATAGATATATATGCAATTACAACACGTCATAATAATAAACAACATTGAGAACTTTGGAACTGGTAAATGGACAAAACGAAGAAATGTTGACAAATTGGGAGGTAAATATGTTCTCATCCTGTACACCCAAGTAAATCGAATCTTGAGTAAATGCGCTCGAAGCGATCCTAGTGTTATTTTTTCTTACGCCGGCTTAAATTAGTCACTCTTACCATAGGGATTGGTGCACTGTCGGCTAATCTTAGCAGGTGGTGCATTTTGGTCTTTCAACTCATATTCTTATCCTCAAATTACGTCATCTGCGCATGCGCACAATCTACAATTGCGCGTATTGGGGATTGTACGCATGCGCAAATGACGTAATTCGATTTTGAGAATCGGATTTGAAAGACGAAAATGTGTGTCCAGGTTTCTCGCGGCCCGAACACAGTGCACATATCCTTATACAAAACAGAGTGCGAATTACAGCCACTAGGTTCTCTTAACGCGATTCGGCCAAATAAGGGCGCTCTCTATTGTTGGGGTATATCCACTTGAACGGTGGCTATTGATACGAAAATAATTGAATAAACTAAATCGACGCCTTCATCGGGAGCGCTACAAGAAGTTCCGATTAAAGTACGTAATTTGTAATTTGCATTGCCATGGCATTTTGCTCACATTTGTTGGAAACAGGTTACACTTTGAAACAAGCATCGCTGCTAAAGCATTTCACTGTTCTACCGACACCACACTACACATTAACCGCACTGACCATCTGAAAACAGGGTGGCTACTTATTTTAATTAATTCATATCTATCCTAACTGAGTATTGAAACTCAGAACTGCGGAACACAATTCGACCTTAGAACAGGATAAAGTTTAATTAAACTAGCCCAAAAAATTAAATCCACTCTCACCGCGATCAGAATTCAGGACTTCGAATGCCACCGTTCTATACAGTTCATTATCTCCAGAAAACACTCCAGAAAAACATTCCCGAAAACCAGAGGGAATCCTCCAAGAGAATCAATCACCTGTCGTTCCGGCCTATCACCCGCGTCTTATGACCCGACGTACAGGTCTCCACTATCCATGTCCTCCAAACTGGAATAATTTTTACGATCCGTGTAACGATATATTAATTTTTGTTTTGTATCAATATATTTAGATCATTTGATAATTCGGTTTGATAAAATTTGATTGGCTACCGTTCGAGCGACAATGTTTGACGCTTCTCGGCAACAAGTGGACAATTTGCCTCGCGTCAACAGTGATTATACCACACGCATATATATTATATATATAAACACACATGTATATTCGAAAAACAGTTATAAAAAAATACAAATTGCACCCAATACAACACCGATAGCAAAATACGAGACTCGCAAGTACAGTAAATTTATATAGGAGTAGTGGTAGTTAGTGCGTTGAAAATGCTCGAACAATTCCTGACCCCCCAGAGCCTGCATTGTATTCAAAATATTTTGCCAATCGCTTGTTTTTCAACGTAATAAATGATTGTTTGACTGTCATCTTCGTCGGTTTTGTTGAAATCTCTTCGTCGATTAATTAAAATAATAAATAATAATACAAATTTGACGCCGGCAGAAAACGGTCTCTGTTGACCGTTCGCAATAAATCGCAATAAATCGCAATAAATAATTTTCTTGATTATTATATTTTTTCATAGTCGTAGTTCTGGCACTTTTGCTGATATGTTTGAAAATTTCGTGTATATTTTCACAAACTGTATACGTCAAAATCCAATTGCACTGCTCTTTAGACAATACGGGCAGCAAGAGACTGCACATTTGTATATTATTACACTGTACACTAGAATTACGCAAAAGCTTGCAAAAATTCTAGATTTCTCGAAATAAAAAATGAATGAATCTGTTTTCGCAACTTCCTCTTCTGACGAAAAGATGACTACCCTGTGTCGGAAGTATCTTTTTTATTTTCTGTTAATTTTCAAAGTTTTTATTATGCTTAGGCGATCGACGCTGCATTTGACAGAACCACAATAATCAGTATAAATACAGATGTATATTAAAAAAGTAACCTATTCAAAATAGGAAACTTCCCAATTAAAATATGAAAAAAGGAAATACAGTGTACATTTTTCAATCAGATAATTTCTTGTTTCAAAACTAGTTGCATACTCGTGTTGTGATGACGTCATCAAACGTCCACGTTGCATGAAAGAGAATTATAAACACCACCGCACCAATCCCCGAATATTACGCTAATGGGTCGGAGAGACCATAGTTACAATTTCAAACAGATAGGTAAAACTATTTTAATTATACGCAAATCGACACATCGAAATGTTGACGTCAGGAGCGCGTACGACGGCTCCATTTTTTAAAAAACGAAATGGTTTTTAATTTTAATTACGAATCCCCTGTGCTGACGTGTCTAATTAATTACGAAAATGGATCACCAGCTGGAAAAAAAACTGATTCGTGAGAGTTGCGCCCAATATGGTAAACACACACACACAGCTTCTCAAAATATATGACGACCTACAAAAAACACACCTTAGAAATAGAAAAAATTTGGCGGTGAATGCGCATCTGTTGTCACATTGATACACACAGTCACGCATAGAGAGAGATATATACCAGCACCAGATATATATATATATATATATAGCGAACAGCGAGAGACAATATGGCGGACGGAAATGGTTGCTGCTGATGAGACCCCGGGTGCTATTCAATATATTTGATGAGCGCAGGCCAACCCCCCCACCCACCCCCACCTCCTTCCCCCATCCACCCTCACCTGGAACCCAACGAAGCGCGAGCGTACGTCAATAACAGAAATAATTAGGCTGCTATTTACCTAACTTCATGTGTAAAAGCACAAAATTGTCGGCCCATCGTTTCCAGACACAAGCAGATCTACATGTGTATAGTTGGCGACGTTAAAAGTTTGAATCGATCACGCTGGCGCTTCAAGTGACCACACCCACAGAAATACAAAATAGTGTCGAGTAACGATTTCAGTAACAACAAAGCATTCCGTATAAAAATCGATTGCAGGACTATACAACCGAGGGTCGGCAACAAGGCATTCAATAAACAAAGTTTACTTCTGATTGTACAGGTTTTCTTGACGTAACTTAAGAGAAATTGGAGATTTTCGAAACACAAAGACAAACGATTGAATTCGCCTATAACTTTCATCACTACACAAGAAATTTAAGTAATTAAAAAATTGTCACCAAGTAGGTTACAAGTTGTTACCGATTCATAAGCTACCATTACAAGCCAAAAGCTTGATAATTATTTTAATTTATTGGGCAGTGATGAAAGGTTTAAGTGAGTTCAATCGTTTGTCTTTGTGTTTCGCAAATCTTCAATTTCTTTAAGATATATCAAAAACATGTAAGAAGTGAAGATCAGCAGTAAATTTTGTTTATCGACGACCTTGTTGCCGATCCTCTATTGCAGTCCATCAATCAATTTATTTACAGAATATAATAAAATAAAATCATATTGGTCGTTAACAATCTTTCAATTACGTCCGAAAGGCTTTTACAGTGACCTCACGATGAACCTGATGCCAAGAATCAGATACTGTACAAAGGATAGGTGCGATTAAAAAAAAGTATGGCGGATTCGCTTCTGGATTAATAACTTCTAGACGTTGGGATTCGCCAGTTCTGGTGAAGGATCGCAACGTCATCAATGGACCCACTCTTTACGGTATAACGCCGTAAAAGCCTAGAAAATGTAATTCACACTGCCAACAAATTTGACTACTGTATTCAAGATCGTGTACGAATCCACAGTCAATATACAGTATTCCGTGAATGCGAGCCAAACCATCTCGTGTTGTTTCACCCTCTCAATGACGCCAAAAATACCGTTCAGACAGAACGCGATGACGTAAGTGACACCCAGTTGCATAACAATGTGTGTCTCCACACTAACAAAAGAAGTACATGTACACATGTATATCGTAAACATATTTATATATATATAGTGACACACACACAGGAGGCCATATAGACAGTGGGACCGTAAAAATGTTCCTCCCCCACCTCCCTCCATCCCAGAGAGGGGTCACTTTTTACACAACAAAGCAGGAACGGGGGGAACCAACTTCAAAAAGCTCACTTTGTATAGGTACGCTAAATAGGTGACGTCGTCATCAAATTGCAGGCGAAAATCAGACGACTAAAAACGATTCAGTTACAAAAGTATACTTGAGGAAACTAAATTTGAAAACTTAAATATGCTGCTAAAGAAAGAACGCCTCTATTTTATTTCAATTTTAATGGAGAGGAGATGCAACATCATCCAATTCGGCCTTGAATGCAAGTTTTCGATAAATTATTAAGATTATTTATTTCCTGTTCGCGTAAGCTGGTCCAATATTTATTCTATCATTCAATTTTGATTCTCTGTGAATTGTGGGTTTTGACAAATCAATAGATTAGATGTGACATGAATTCCCGGTCGCAAAATAATCTCAATAGTCTCATAAACCGATTAAAAGTTACAGCTTTCGTAGAGAGAAAAATTTAAGATTTTTCTGCTGAAACCACACAATACAGAGACGATTACGAAAATTCATTGAATAGTCGTCCGCACGTTTAACATTTATTTTTCTATTTTCATTTTCCGACGAACTAATATATTTAGTAGATGCTTTCAAAATTTAAGAGATAAGCGGTTTCCAAAAAAAAAAGGTCTTTGAGAACATGAGAAGGCGACCACATATAGATATTTTTAACGTAAACTATTTCTCAAATGCAATCCGATCCATTACCCACGCGGATCGGTGATACTTGTGGCTTTGGAATCGGTCCCTCGCTTTTCAGGATTATAGAGTGCTCCGAGTAAGCTAACGTAAAAAAAATAAAAGCCCCAACAAGAAAACATTCTAAATGGATCGACAAATAAGAACCGAAGATTGAATCCGATAAATCGATTCTAGGAAATAATCTGGAGCCACTCGGTCGAACAAATTTGAATTACTGTACATTTATGTTGTGTGTATCTTTTCCCCATCTCTTAACTTAAATTGACAAAATTAAGAGACGGGGAAAATTGTCTGAAATTGTCATAAAATGTCAGTTGAAAACATTTTAAATTGATTAACAGATAATGTTGACATGTTCTATTTTAATTTCCATAAATCAATTCTGCCTTTTCAACAGAACAATGAACTGGAATGACACGAAGCCGCTTACAACAGGATGTTTGTAAAAACTATTGTATTTTTCCTCATTGTGCGTCCACCGATTCCAATATGCCATTTGTGGCGCCACTAGTGGTTTGCAGTAACCAAAGGCGGCGCCTCTAGTGAGCAACTGATGGAACCTTAGCTTACAGCGTATACCTCAAGGCGTAATTAAGAAAAACGCGAGAAAAATAGGCCATCGTCTTCTGACGGACGTCAACGTTAACGAAAAGGACGCCTGCACGCTAGACCATCTACTTACTAGATGAATTGGAAGAAAAAATTGGGGGAGGACGAACAAATAAATAAAAGCATTTCATATTCCGACGAGACAACTCTTGACGCAAATGGATATGTCGAATTCATTAGGATTTTACAAAATAGTATATTGTTGATGCTAGATTGGATCACTTTGACCGAGTCAATAACGACGGACGAAAAAATTAGCCAATGATCGATTTAACGGTTTTTTATAGATCTTCCGAGATCTGGTCCATATTAAAAAAGATTCTCTTGTCACGAAAACTTCCAACAACGAGAACGAGAATAACAAATCGACGATTAGCAAAATCAAATTAAATTCACTTGAAATTCAGAACGGCAGATATTGATTATTAATTGGTCTTACAATACTAATACAAAAAGAATGAACGTCTCTTCGTTTGTCCCGGTCAAAGTGTTCCAATTATGTTTGGAGCCATTCCATTGGCGACCAGCCCATCATGTGACACGCGTGCCGCCGACAGACGTGCGGACAGACGTGCGGACAATCGTGGGGGGTGGCGCACCAATCGCCATCCCGATCAGGGCACGAGTAGCGAGGCCGGTGACAGCTGATCGCATTCCTGACGCGAGCGCAGGCTGTGCCACTGGGCAATCGGCGAGCGGTGAGAGCGGAGCATGCGCTCCCAGTGAGTGATCTCGTCGGGACCGGAAGCCAGCTTGCCCAGCACCACGCGCCCGATGAAGTGGTCGCGACCCAGACCCGAGTTGTGATCCCAGGCGGTGAGCACGACCGTCACGCCGGCCAACTCGACGGAGCTGACGTGGAAGCTGAAACTCTCGTTGAACACCGGGTCGATGGTGTTCTTCTTGCACGACGTCTTCTTCGACTTCCAGTGCTTGTTGCCCAGCACCAACGAGATTCGAACGAACGGAACTGCAAACGAAACGAGAAATAAAAAATTCATCAAACAGATTTCCGGAACAAAAACGGAACGACAAATTTTCAGAATTCCTGTACGAAAGACGATCGAGGTGGCGAACTCCAAACATTCATAAATTGAAATTAAATATTTAAAAAAAAGATAGTATCCAAGTTTGCGTTACCACATTGCCACACACAGCTAATTCTTGGAGTTCACCATTTTTAATCGCTGTTTTAACACGAACGAAGGCCTAAAACATGCTGAAACCCCAAGCCGTTAAAAAGCTCCCCCTGATGCTGTACCGCAATGCTTGCTATTTTTTCTTCGTTTGTTTTTTGAAAGTTCTAAAAATGTTCAGAGTTGAAAATCTGGACATTTTTAAAACAAATGAAATAAAAAAGCATGTATAGCATTCATACTTCGTGTTTGGAAAATACAACATGTTTGAATAATTATTGAATAATTACTGACTGTTGTCTTAGTTCTAGTTTTGCGATTACATTAACATTCAATTATACATTTCTGATAGAAAGGGAACTGAAGGGCTTTTTTTGAATACTATTTTCATTAAAATAATGACAAATCAAAAATGATATACTGATACAGATAAACGGAATCAATGAAATAATGTCGCAAAAGTAGACAAATCCACTTTTACGAGTCGTGAAACAACAAAACGCAATCCAATGGCACAGTAGTCGTGGTGCGAGTGTCTGCCGCTAGGATCGCGGGTGCGGCGTAATTCGATATCGATCCAGCCGACCGCTGTTCCCCATTACACGGAAAACGAAGCGGGAAAGTTGTTCGAGTATTGGAAGACGTTAAATGAAGTGACCAATAAATAATAAAGAGTGACCGATTCCTTTTCTCTCGCTCTCGCTCCTTTCTGGTGCGCATCACGTTGGCCGAGCGCGAAAAAAGCTTAAATGTTTTGTTGGTTAATCCGTTTTTACTACCATACACAGTGTCGGTTGAAAAATAAATTAATCACCTATGCTCGGGCATTTTTTTTTGCGATCTGACAACATTGCAGTTGTCGCTTCCACTTTCGAAAGAGAAATTAATCGCCATTCGCCAGTGCATAATATATAGACCACAGTGGCGAGGTTCCCAGCGAGCAATAGTGTTAAGATCGAACGAGCGGCTAACAACACATCGACTAAAAAGTAAATAATTGACCCGTACACTACAGACCGAGAAAGATCGCTATTCGCTCGTTGGGAACACGGACAATGTCACCAAGTCACTGAACCGATGAAAGAGATCGAACAGTGGTGTCAAATTGGTGATAGGCGCATTTTTTAAAATTTAAGCTTCAACGATTACGATAATTCCAAAGGACTATCAGCTGCAGTTTTTACTTCCTATTTTGTGAAGTAATACTCTGAGATTACTCTGAGATTGAATAATAATTAGAAATTCGAGATCTAGTGTGGCAAATGTCACTGACATCAAGGAGACGCCATATTTGAATTTTCCGGCGAAGCGATGGCAATGCTTAGAACTTCAACGGCTGATATCTCGAGAAATAATCAAAATCGAGATCTCAAATAACTTGAGCTCAACTCCAAATTTGCGGAACTATCAACAGCTCAAATTTCATTCAATTTCGTCAAGCCATTCGTAAGTAAACACGGAGGCAGTTCCAAGAAAACACACACAGAAAATGCAATAATGTGTGCCATAGTTCGCCGTAGTACACACATAATAGAGTGTATTTATGATTTTCTTTACACATCAGTGATATGTAAAAAGTTAATAACCAAAAGAAAATATCCCTGAACAACTAATTGCAAACACGACAATTTTTACCTAACACTAAACATGCGAGTGTACATTTTATGTAATGGCACCAGACGCAATGGCAATACCGGATCTCAAGGTGATACTTACAGAAAATACAACAATGTGTGCCGTAGTTCGACGTAGTACACACACCCACATACGAAACGTAAGAGACTTAAAGGCTAGTAGCGTCTGCACATCGATCGACGACAATGGGATATCAACAGTTCGCGCTCAACGATCCCCCACACGAAAGATCCGTATACGGAGGCCTGGGGCCGATCGATACGCGTTAAAAGCGAGCCCCGCGGCTAGGGGGCGTGTCGGTCGCGGTACGAAAACCAGGAAGGTGAGGGGGGAGGGGGGAGGGGGGCGGGAGTGCCAACAG
>JAQGBY010002165.1:0-24438 GCA_034698785.1 Mycogona germanica
CTTGATTCTTCCACAACTGGTTCGTCCTTGATTACAAGTGGTTTAGGTAATTCCTCTTCACTGACAATTGGTTGAAGTGGTTCATCTTCACTGGTTATAGTCTTCGGTTTTTTCTTTCTCAGCATCTTTGTGACTGCAACTTCTTCACTTGATTCTTCCACAACTGGTTCGTCCTTGGCTACAAGTGGTTGAGGCAATTCCTCTTCACTGACATCTGGTTGTATTAATTCCTTTTCACTGGCTGTTGGCTTTGGTTTCTTCTTTCGCACCTTTTCTGTGACTGCAACTTCTTCACTTAATTCTTCCACAACTGGTTCGTCCTTGGTTACAAGTGGTTTAGTCAATTCCTCTTCACTGATATCTTGTTGTATTAATTCTTTTTCATTGGTTATTGGCTTTGGTTTCTTCTTACGCACCTTTTCTGTGACTGTTATTTCTTCACTTAATTCATCCACAACTGGTTCAACTTTGATTGCCAGTGGTTTTGACAATTCCTCTTCCTCTTCTTCATTGACATTTGGTTGAGGCAATTCCTGTTCAGTGGTGGATGGCATTATTTTCTGTTTTCTCAGTTTCTTTGTGACTGTTACTTCTTCAGTTGACTCTTCCACAACAGGTTTAACCTTTGTTAAGGATGTTTTTGGTAATTCCTCTACACTGACGTCGGGTTGTATTAATTCCTCTTCACTGGCAATTGGCTGCACCAGTTCCTCATCTATGATGACTTCCTTTGGTTTTGTCTTTCTCAACTTCTTCTTGACTGTTACTTCATCTTCTGCTTTTTCAATCGATTCTTCAAGAACTGGTTCATCCTTGACTGCAATTGGTTTTGATAATTCTTCTTCCAGAATAGCTTGAATTTCAATTTCCTCTGATAATTTTACTGGCTCTTCCTTTTTCTTCTTTGGTTTCTTCGGAATTGTTGTTGCTTCCTCAGAGAATATTTCATCTGGTCTTTCATCTTGTGATGTTTTTTCTTGTTTTTTAGGAGAAAGTTTGCCTTTCTTTAAAATGTTAACCAATTCAATATCCAAAATCTCAATCTCTTCCTCTTCGCACTCAGTCAAATTAGCCATGGCACGTGAAGGTAGTTGGTGGTCAAAATATGTCACATCCTCTGGAAATAGTGATTCTTTAACAATTATTGCATAATTTAGAACAAACTCAATTGATGCCTTCCATGATCTAGGAACAAATGTCTTTTCAAATGTTTCCACAATTCCAGACGTATCGAATTCACTGTTAAATATGTGATGTTGTTTGATCCATTTCACAGCTGCATGTACGTTCTTTTCAACATGCTTTCCGAAAAATTCAATTGCTTCTTCGGACGCTGTCCATTCAGAAATTGATGGATAATTAATTGTAATGTTAATTAAACTGGTTGATGTAGTGGTGTCCTCATTTAATATAGCTGATAATTTGTTTGTGTCAGATGATATAGTTGATGCCTCTTGTGATTTGTCTTTAAGATTTTGCAATCGTGCATGCGAAACTGCAATAATATCAACTTCTTCCCTAGCAGTAACATTAGGCTCAGGACGTGATACTTGAGTGGAATCAGCAATTGTTATGTGTTCAGTTAGTGAAATGTTGGCATTATCATATTCTACATTTAAATCTTTTAACTCACCCACAAAAGAAGCAGTTTCAACTGATGCTGTCACAAGATGTTCCGCAGAGGTAAATTTAGTTTTGGCTTGGTCTGTTTTAAAGTGCACTGAAACATCACCATCCTCTTCCTTAAACCCAGTTTCAATTTGAGACACAGAAATGTGCTCACTCATAAACAAAGTAGAATTTGCGTGTGACAATATATCCTTTTTACTGTCAAACTCTCCAGGGAATTCAAGTATTTCATTTCCAGAAACCAAAATATGTTCAGATAATGGAAGTTGCTCTTTGGCCTTTTCGCCCACAAATACAGGTTTATCTGTGAATTCACTCTCTTTATCAATCATTTCGACAGTAGAAATTATGACATGATCAGAAAAAACAATAGTTGACGAAGCTTGCCCCTTTCCAGTGACCTTTTCCTTTGCATATTCATCAGTTTCTGATATTGATTCAATAGTTGAGGTCACCATATGCTCAACAGGTGACAATCTTCTTTTGGCAAAATCCTTCGTTACTTTATCTGACACGTGTTCACTCTCCTTGTCGTCAGGATTCACCTCAGATATGATTATTGACTCCTGGCTAGTAATCACCGATTTTGCTTGTGATGTTTTTGCCACATGCTTGCCCTCAAACTCATCTGTAGTGCCCGATGCATCCACTTGATATATTAACAAATGTTCAGATACAGGCAACCTGGTTTTTGCTTTCTCAGTAGTAAAAGTTGGTTTCTCATCAAAAACTGTTTCTTTCCTTTCTGGCTCTACTTGATACACTGTTAAGGTCTCCATTATTGATGACATGGATGGAATCACTTGAGATGTAGCTGGTTTATCAATGATTTTCAAATCTTCAGCTTGATTAGATGTGAGGACAGATGAAGTAACAATATGGTCAACTGCAGATAATCTTGGTCTAGCTTGATCTTGTGGCAGTTTTTCTGAAGTGTAATCTTCCTCTTTGTCTTCTGTGGTTACTTCAGAAATGGCTAAAGACTCGGTAAGTGTAAAGTCACTTGTTGCTTGTGATCCAACTGGAATTGGCTTAGCAACAATGTCTTCTGTAGTAACAGAGGTTTCAGTCTCAGTTATAAAAATGTGTTCTACCGTTGGTAACCGAGTTTTAGCCTTTTCGCCATAAAATGTTGGCTTTTCTAGAAATTCGGACTCTTTATCTTCAACATCAACTGCAGATACAATAATATGATCCATTGTCGATAATAATGAACTTGCTTGGCTGCCTAATGGTAATTTATACTTTCCCAGCTCTTCTGGTCTAATTTCACTTTCAATTGACATTGTCACAATATGTTCAACTGGAGTGAGTTTGCTTTTGGCAGCATCACGTGGAATCTTTTCTGATGTATAGTCTTGTTCCTTATCATCAGTGTTGATTTCATAAATTGTAAGTGATTCCTGAACATTTAGACTTTGAGAAGCAGTAGATGAAATGGGCAATTTTGGTGCTACGAAATCCTCAGCTTTAATTGATGATTCTGTTTCTAGTGTTGTTATATGTTCAGCAACGGGAAGTGATGTTTTAATTCTCTCTCCAACCAAAACTGGTTTTTCTTGAAATTCAGTTTCTCTATCACCTGTTTCTATTTGAGAAGTTACCATGTGCTTCATTGTTGTTAATGTAAATGAGGCCTGCAAATCCATTGGAATAATGTTCTTTTCAAGATTACCAGTTCTGAACTCTGCTTCTGTGGCGCTTGTCACAATGTGTTCTACTTGAGAAAGTTTTAGTTTAGCACGATCTTCTGATTCTTTAACTGATTTATAATCAGATTCCTTATCAGATGCACTTACTTCAGTCACGATTAAAGAATCCTGAGTGGTAAAAGATAATGTAGACTGTGACTGTGTTGGAAGTTTTGCCTTCTCAATTTCCTCAGGGAATGTAGATGTCTCCACTGATGAAACTATCAAGTGATCAAGAGTTGGAATGGAACTTTTAGCCTGGTCCTTAATCATCTTAAGCTTTTCAAACGTATCTTCTTCCTTATCCTCTGATTCCACATTCTCTATTGTCAAATGTTTACTCATTATTATTGACGTTGATGCCTCCACTGATAATGGCATTTTTAACTTAATTATCTCACCAGGAGCAGTTCCAGTTTCAACTTCCTCAACTTCTAAATGTTCTAAGAAGGTAAGCTGTGCATTAGCCTTATCTTCAATTACTTTACCTGGCAAAAATTCTAATTCTTTCTCAGATGTTTTGATTTCAGAGACTTGCAATGAATCATTTGTATCGAATGTTAATTTAGCAACATCACCAAATCTTGATTTAGTTGCATCAAAGTCACTTGATTTTAATTCTGCCTCAGTTTCAGAAACTACTATGTGATCTTGAATTGATAATCTAGTTTTGGCTTTATCATGTTTTGGGACGTGCAAGTCGGCCATGTCAAAAGGCTCAGTGTTGCTTTCAACTTCCAAAACAATGAGGTGTTCAGATGATGAAATGTTAGTCTTAGCCTGAATACCCAATGGAGACTTCCCTGGATGAAATTGCTCCTCCTTTTCATCAGATAGAACTTCTGTCACAATTAGCTGCTCTTCTAAAGACAACATTGGTTGCGCACTTTCTGAAATTGGACTGGTCTTTGCAAAGTCCTCAGCTTGTTGCTGCGCTGTTACTTCATCAATAACTAATGGAAGTTCTTCAGAAAGAAGCACCTTAGCTGCAGTAGTTGTTGGACTCTTTTTCGAAGGCAAGTCCTCTTCTTTATGTTGAAAACCAGTCTCTGTCACTGATAAACTATACATTGTCTGCAATTTAACATTTGCAGTATTTTCCTCAGCAATTAAAGTAAGTGTGGTCTCATGTGCAACCTGAGAAGTCGTTGTCTCTACAGTTGTCATATGCTCTTGAGATAAAAGTTGAGAAGAAGCTAATTGTGATAATGGATGTTTTTCTGAACTAAATTGTTCCTCCTTATCTTGAGTTTCATGTTCACATATGATCAATGCTTCTTGGTCAGGAATTGACACCAAGGCTTTTTTTGAATTCGGGAACTCGTCATCTCTATAGTCTGAAAGAGTATCAGCAGTTTCGACTTCTGATATAACTATAGGTTGCTGCTCCGTTGTTAATTCAGCCAAGGCTTTATAAGAAATGAGATTCATTTTTTCTTCGAATTCTGATTCCTTCAGAGCTGCTAGAATCTCAGATATTATCAACTGACTATCCGTTGGTATAAACGATGGCATTGTCTTGAATGAAGTGAACTTTTCTTGCTCAAGGTCCTCTTCACTGATGTTGAAATCAACTACAGATACCACCAGTGGCTGGTCAATTGGCAAAGTCAAATTAGCAGTTTTTGAAATTGGAGCACTCGATGATTTAAATTCATCCATACTGTCTTGAACAGTTATTTCGGTAATTGACAAAGCTTCCTCTGAAGGCATGTTCTTGTGTGCGACAACAGTTGCAGGCATTGTGTGATCTGATAACTTTTCTTCTCGCATTTCTGTGCGAACATCATGAACTAAAACCGATGATTGGAGCTCTAATTCAATTCCAGCAGTCTTTTTCAATGGACTATCTGCTACAGAGTAATCTTCAACATCGATTTCGCATTGCACTTCAGAAACAACTATGTGCTCTTGATCACTAATCGATGAATAGGCTTTCTTTTCAGAGGGTTTATCATCAAGTGGCATGTCAATTTCTTTGTGGGCCAGCAGTGTTTCTGATACAATCAAGGCTTCATCGGATGAAAACAGCGACGTTGCGACATAATTCTGGGGCAACATGACTCCTTGGTACACATCTTCTTTGTCAGATGTTGCAGTTTCCTGGACCAATGCTACTGTTTGTTGAGTGTCTAGTCTTGTCTGAGCATGACGTCCAACAGGAGCTTCTTCAATGAACTCTGACTCTTTTGTGCCCAAAGTAATTTCTTCAACTTGAATAGATTCAGATTGAGGAACAGACACCTTCGCCTTCTTCATGTTAGGCAACTGACCAGCTTTAAATTCTTCAGTTGTGTCGTGTGCAAATACATCTGAAACAGATACTGGGGTGTTAGGCAGAACAGTGACATTCACCAGCTGTTCAAGGATGGGCACTATATCAACATCAACAGGTACATTGTCGGAAGTCACTTCTGAAACAATGACAGCTTCATTTGGTAGCAATGAAATATTAGCAGTTTTTGAGGTATTATCATCAACGGACAATTCCTCTTCATTTGATTCAGGAGTTACTTCAACAATAGAAAGGCCATGACTGATATCGAAAGTTGGTTTAGCTGTCATTGCTTCTGAAATAATTCCATGTTTGAAATCAGTTTCATTGTGTTCAACATCAACTTCCAACACTGAAACACCCTCTTGGGTGGTAATAACTGATGTGGCTGTGCGTGAATAATAGCTCGTGGCATCTTCCAAATTAATAGTCTCGCCATGAATTGGCGTATCAATAATAACCATATGCTCTTGATTCTCAATTGTCATTTTACCATGACGACGAGGAGCTAGCTGGGGTGTCACTAAATTTTCCTCCATCGTAGCAACATCAACTTGAGTAACTTTAAGGTGCCTTTGAAAAGTGACCTGACTTTCAGCAGTAACAGGCGTTTGTAATTTAGGAACATACAAGTCATTCTCCTTGTATTCTGCAACAGTAGCAGTTACAGCCAATGCAGTAAAAGGAACAATTGACTCGGTAGCCAAATCAGTTTCTGCATTTGCTTTACGAACAAAGTTTCCAGGAACATCTGCAGTGGTCACTTCTGACACTTCTGTTGCCTCCATCTCAGACATTATTGTATTTGCATGCAACATTGTTGGGGATTTATATGTTTTAAATTCATCTTCTTTTAAATCAACTCCCACTTCAAATACAGTGATATGCTCTTGACTGGTAACTTGCTGATATGCGCTACACGTTTGTGGCAATTTATCCAATGATAAGTCAGTTTCGCTCTCATGAGATGAAACTTCGAATACAGATACACTGTCCTGAGTTACAATGGATGGCAATATTTCAAAACATGGTGTAGGTTTTGTCTGAATAATTTCTTCTTTAGTCGAAGTTGGAACCTCAGTAATGCTAAGTGCTTCTTGAGTAGATAAAATTGATTCGGCATTTCTAGTTTTCGGCACCAACAAAGAAGCTAGACCGTCTTCTTTATCTTGAGTACACGTTTCCGAAATGGATATATGGTCAAAGGTTAAAACAGAATAATCAATGTTAACAGTATTTGGAACAGTTTCCTTGCACAATTCACCCTCTTTTACAGACGTAGACACTTCTAAAATGGATACAGTTTCATGAGGTATAAAGTTTCCTTGACCAATATGAGTTTTTACATCGACAATCTCGGGAATATCTGATGGTGAAATGTCATACACAACCTCAGTTACTCTTAAAGCTTCTTGCTCATTAATAACTTGCTGAACATTTCTTCCTTCTGGCATTTCATCAACAATCAAATTTTCTTCTTTTACTCCAACCTTGACTTCTTCGGTAGTTATGGCAATATTTACAGACATGGAAAAGTCAGCGGATAATTCATCATGTTTCTGAATGACTAGGTTTGATTCATGGTCAATGGAAGTAACTTCACAAACTGAGGCAACAATTTGTTCTGAAATTTTTCTATTGGCTGTAGACGTTTTAGGTGTCCATTTCTCATCAAAATCTTCATGATGCTGCTCATCCTTGGTTTCTAAAATTATGACAGCTTCTGCAGTGGAAACTGATGTATCTGCCCACTGATCCTGTGGTGTTATTTCCGGTACAAAAACACCCTCCTTCAAGTCAATTTCTACGTCACATAAGACTAACGATTCCTGACAGGAGAAGTCAACCTTTGCTTTTTGGGTATGTGGCTTTTCTTCAGGTATTAAAAGTCCCACATCATATACATCTTGATTTTCCGAAACAGATATTGTCTCATGCGGTAAAATACTGGACGGAGCAGTTTCTTCTTTAGGCTTTGTTTCTTTGATTTCACCAGGCGAATCATTTGTAACTATCTCTGATATTTCCATAGCAGTTTTTTCTGTCAATATTGATTTTGCAGTTGTACTAAGTGGAATTTTTGTTGGCACAAATATATCTTCTTTTTGATTTGTTCCAACCTCAAATGTAACAACGTGGTCCTGAGTAACATATGATTCAGAACTTTGACATAACAATGGTAGGGCACCAGGAATAAAATCTCCTTCCTTCACTCGCACATCTGCTACAGACGATGCACATGTTTCATTCGGCACAAATTCTGTGAATGCGTTTACTGTGACCACCTCTTGTTCAATGAGATTTTCTTCCTTGATTTCAGTAGAAGCTTCTGAAACTGTTAATGCCTCAAGTGGTGTGACAATGGAATCAGCTATTTTTCCCAAAGGTGTTTCATCCTGGGCAAGGTATTCCTCCTTTAACTCGGATTGCACGTCGCAGACTGTTAGATGCTCAGAAATTTCAATCACAGATGGAAGTTCTACAGTTTGAGGTAAAAGTTTAGAAATAAAATCACCTTCTTTCGTGTTAGCTTCTACTTCGGATATTTGAACTGTCTCTTGAAGGATGAGACGATCAATGGCAGTCTCTGATTTTGGCGAAGCTCTCTCTTTGAAATCTCCTAATGCCGTGGCCATCACAATTTCTGAGACTTCAACTGATTCAGTTTCAGGCAGTGTTGATGTGGCATTCATTGTAATTTCAGATTTTGGTTGTTCAAATATTCCCTCTGATAAAGCAGTCTCAATTTCAGTTACAAATATATGGGTTTGATCTGTGTATTTCGGATGTGCATTGCCATGACGTGGAATACTCTCTACTTCCAAGTCAGTCTCTTTTATGTGTTCTTGAGTCTGAGAGATAATAACTGATTCCATTTCATCGAAAGTTGCTAAAGCTTCTTGAGTGAAAGGAACAGGAGATGCCTGTAATAAATTAGTAGAATCAATCGTCGTTGTTATTGAAACTGCCATTGCCTCTTGTGATTTAATATCTGCTATAGCCATTACTTGTTTTGGTAATTCTGCCAATTCCAATTCTGCTTCCTTATCTTGCGATTGTACTGACTCTACAAGAACATGATCCTGTATTCCCAAATCCGTGGTGGCAACAAAGTCATCAGGGATTATGTCAGGAATAAACTTTCCCTCACATACATTATCATTGGTTTCCTCCACAATAGCAGTCTCGAATGGCATTATATTGCTTTTAGCTTGTTGTGTGGGTAGTTTTTCGTCTCGGAAATCTTCAGAAAAGTCTGTTACGATGGTTTCTGACACTTCTAATGCATCTTCATTGTCAACTGTGGCACTTGCTCTTTGTTGTGATGGTTTTTCGTCATGTAGAACATCTTCTTTTTCAACTGTCTCAGTTTCAGCCATGAAGACATGATCAACAACCGGCATGATCTGGGTAGCATTGTGGGTGCCAGGCAACTCATGAGGAGCGAAGACATCTTCATGATCATGAAGTGTAATTTCTCCTGATGAAGCTGCTTCGACTGGAACAAACTTGACATCAACTTTGTGCTCAGAAGGAGCCACGTCGGCGGATAAATCTGATGTTGTTGACCCAACTGGATAATCAGATACACAAAGTGCCTCTAGTGGAATCACAATTCCATGAGCAACTTTAGCATCAGGTTTCTGGAGATCACAAATGTTCTCCACAGAGTCTCCCACTTGAATTTCAGTAATTGAAAGGGTTGATACATTAGATACAACGTCACGTTTTGCAAATGATTCTTGCGGTTGTTCCTTGAGGATCAAGTTCTCTTCGTTTGATTCAGCTGCGACAGTGGCAATTTCAAAGGCTTGCAGTGGTTCAAATTCCTTGGCAGCAACTGCAGTGTCAAATTTTTTTTCATGGTAACTGGCTGTTGAATAATCCAATACTACCTCCGAAATTTCAACTGCTACATTATCAGCATCTTCTGACATGGTGATTGCGGTTTTACTGTCAGGCAATACGTCAGGTATAAATTCCCCTTCCAAAATTCCTGTTTCAATTTCCATCTTGTTTGCACATTCCAAGGCAGTTAGACTAGCCTGAGCTCTCTTGATATCTGGCAGAATATCTGGTACATATTCTCCTTCACACGTTGATGTAATCATTTCCATTCGACTAACAGCTTCGTGAGGAACAAAACTAGAATTAGCCATATCATCTTGCGGCAAAACAGTCTTTTGAAACTGTCCTTCTTTAACATTTGCAGTGATTTCAAACGATTCTATGGCCTCTTGCTCAGCTAATATTGCCAACGCTTCTTTTGCAACAGGAATAATCTGTTGGTAAGATTGAGATTCATCTTGAAGTTGGATTTGTGAAACTGATATACTTTGTTGCTGGCTTAATCCCAGTGTCGCATGCTCCACATTTGGAGACTTGTCCACCTCTCTGGTTTGCTCTCTACTTTCAGAACAAACTTCAGAAACGGTTATGCTTTCGTGAGGCAATATGTCAGTCAAGGCTGTGTGACGATCTGGCCATATTTCCTCCTTCACAAAACCAGTATTACTTCCAACAACGATTTCAGAAATTTCTACGGCATCGAGAGTAGTAATTATCGACTTGGCACCAACAGTTGCTGGAGTATCCAAAATTTGAAGAGTGTCTTCTTTTTGAGCTGGTGTAACATCTACAATTGACAAATGATCTGCAAGTCCGAAATCCGCACTAGCCTTTTTTGTTTCAGGCATTATATCTGCCAATAGTTCTTCCTCTTTCGAATGAGCCATAACATTTAAAACAGAAATGGAGTCCAAGGTAACGAAACTTTTCTTAGCATCGCATGTTTTGAGACTGACAATCTCCAAAACGTCAGTATTGTCATCGGGTGTAATTTGCGATACGAGTACAGATATATCTAACGGCAATTCCACTTGGGCGTTATGTTGTTCTGGAGCACTCGGCAAAGATAGTTCATCTCCAATGTCTTGCGATTCGATACTGAAGACTGACACACCTTCTTGCATTGTAAAATTTTGAGAAGCCATATAGGCTTCACGTTTCCAACCAGGTTGCAATTTTTCAGTATCATCAAATGCAATATCATCACGAACAGTGACGTGCGTCTGTTCAAGTAGGGAAGACTTGGCTTTGTCAGTGTCAGGTAGAATTTGAGGTTTGTAAATTCCTTCGGTTATTCCAAGAGTTACTTCGGATATTTCAATTTCTTCGTGACCAGACACAGACACATTTGCCGTTTTCCGAATACTGCGTTCCTCTTCCAAAATTTCTGTTTTGGAATGAGTCTGAATGTCTGTAACATTGACACTCAGGCATTCTCTTATGGACTGGAATGCTTTTACTTCAACCCATTTCTCGAGTGTTTCCAGTTCTGTTTCTTTCTGAGCAGAATCAATTTCCGTTATAGAAATTGGTTCTTGAGTTGAAAGAGTCATAAGTGCTGTTTTTGTCTCTGGCACTTTCGTTACGACCTCCTCTGTGGTTCCACTTGATACAGTCTCACTCACATCCAAATGCTCCTTGGTAGTGAGAATCACGTGAGCTTGTGATGATGATGGCTTCTGCCACTGGAACAAGCCCTCCTTTTCATTAGCATTGACTTGCAAAACAGCAACTGATTCCTCAGGTGAAATATATTCACTGGCTTGTAGACTTGCCGGTATTTGCGATGGCACCAAACGTGTCGCCTTCTGTTCGTCTTCAATTTCCGAAACTGAAATTGCTTCAGCTACAACAACCGTTTTGTCAGCTTTTCCCTGGGCTGGCAAGATCGACTCAAACAGTTGTGAGCTTATTTCAGAAGTAACTTCAGACAGAGCCGTTGCTTGCAAGAAGGACTGAACTGTCTTCAAATTGAGTTCTTCAGTCTCGTATTTCTCGACATGATCTTCCGCTTGATTAGTCGTAATTTCCGAAATGGTGCATGCTCTCTTGGGTTGCATCTCGACAATAGACATGGCAAGCTTTGATTCTGTCTTTTCTTCTTGCACGAGTTCGGTTTCCTTCATACTGATATCTGTTTCTGAAATAGACAGGGGTTCATGAGGAAGAAATATGACATTGGCCTGCCCTTGTTTGGATTTTGAAATCATCAAATTGGAAAAGGAATCATGGGCCGTTGTCTCTTCTACAGTTAATATTTCTTCGGGCATTATTATAATCTTTCCAGTAACGTTAAGTGGATGCCTGTCTGGGCCAAGACTGCCCTCTCGGCTATACGAACTAGTTTCAAAAGTAAAAATGTGCTGTTCTGGAAGTATGGATTCGCTGGTTTTAAGAGTAGCTGGCAAGGGTTGTATTGGTAAATCTGTTTCCATTAATGCATCCACCACTTCCGTAACTGAAACGTAACTTTGGGTATCAATGTTAAGATTCGCGCAAGAGGTGACAGACTTTTCAAAATCGGTTAAAGGTTCGGCCAGTTGTTCGGCGATGATTTCATTACAAACAAGGGCGTCTTGAAACGGCATGTCATGTTCACTTGCTGTAACCCCGACATTGATCACATCTGGGATAACATCCACCTGCTGATGTGTGTCTGCTTCTGTAACAACCACCACTTCATTTGTCTTAAGATGTGGGACAGCGTGTCTTTCAGTGGGAATGAATTTGCCAGTGAAATCTTCCTCCCTCTCTATAACATTTAACTCTGTAACAGTGATGGAAAGCGATTTAGTTATATCAATATTAGGCATGACAGCATCTGGCTGAGGTTCAACCAAATTTGCAGTTGTTGCATGAGTTTGGACTTCCGTTACGCTTACTCCTTCGGCAGGCGAAACGATCATCTCAGCTTCACTCTGAACGGTTAACTGATCGAGTAGCTCTGATTCTTTGTCGTGAGTGTGAATTATCGATGTAATCACTGGCTCTTTAACAAGTATGTCTGCTTCGGCATTGTGCAGTGTTTGTGCCTGTTTTATGACAAGTGATTCTGTGTCTTGTTCTGTTATGACTTCTGATACATTAATGCTAGATTGTTTGTTAAAACCAAGAATGGCATTTTCGGATTTAGTTATTGGTCTAATCAATTCTGCAGATGTGCCTTCAATGGTAACTTCATCAACAATGACTGATTTTAGCTCCAATATAGACATTGTAGCATTATCTGTTTCAGGAGTCACACTTTTCTTTAGGTCATCCTCTTTTGTGTGTGAAACAATCTCTGACATGACAATGTGCTGTGATTCGGTCAAGGTGGAATCCAAAGTTAATTGTGCTGGCATCACTAACTCTGCTAGCTTGGCTTCCTTATTATGGGATTGCACTTCAAGTACTGTTAACTGCTCTTGGTTTATGAAAGTCATATCAGCAGAATGGTGCAATGGTTGTGGCGTGGCCAAAATCTTTGTAGAGGATACAGGATTGCACTCGGTTATTTCCATATTATAAGTAACAGTCGTTGCTCGGTTTGCATTTGCCAACTCCAAAGGGGACACGCTGAGAGGAACAGCATTCTGTACAGCACAGATCTCAGTCAGTTCAACAGATTTGTTATCAGAATAAAGGTTCAATTTTGCGGCGTGTGGTATAGGCCTAATCTCATCGGACATTTGCTGCTCTTTGTGCAATGCATCAACCTCACTGATGGTGAGGCTCGTGCTTTGTATGATGTCAACTGACAGATGTTTAGTCTCAGCTTTATCTGGAATAAATTCGTCCATTCCACCGAAAATCAAGACATCCGATACAGAGTACGGTATATGTTCGATGATAGCAGAATCTGCCTGTGTCTCCTGCAACTGTGGAACAGGTGAGAGTTCTGTTTCCTTGTGATCAGGTTGAACGTGGGTAACCAGTAGTGCTTCGGCCTCTGATACGGCAATAGCAGCCTTCTTTTTATCAGGAAATATATCTAGAGATAAGCTCTCTTCTTTTGATAAAGTTGACATTTCAGACACGCTCATTGCCTGCATTACTCTGGATACTGTGTTCCCTTTGCTTGCTAAAGCTTGGCTCGCTGTTTCAAACATTTCCGGTATATTTTCGGGCATAACTTCAGTCACAACAACTGGTTCAAGTGTTTCTACTGATTGCAATGCAGTTTTTTGGAAGGGTACTTCTCCTTTTGAAAAGACCTCTTCTTTTTCGTTGATGTTAGAAACTGTTGTCATTAATGATTCTTGAGTGGTGAATGTAGTTTGTGCTCGTCTCAAAACCGTTGTGTCAATTTGGTCTTTGGTTGTTCCTTCAGAAATCATCTCTAATACATTTATTGATAAGCATTGTGGTAATGTAGGTACAATGTTCTCGCTGTCTGGCCTCGGTTGATCGACGATTGCCGATGTAGATGAAGTAACACTGACTTCAGAAACAACTAATGGGTTTGACAATTCCAGTATAGAGCAAGATGCTTGATCACTAATCTCTTCTTTTGTTTCAAAATATTCTTCTTTTGTGTTAACTGATGCTTCAGTGATGGTGACAGGCAGTTGTTCAGTCAATTTGACATTTGCAGTGGAAATACTTGCACTTGGTGTCTCACGTAACTGCTCCTCTTTTATGCTTGTATCAACTTCGAACACTTTGATTGCCTCATTTGTCTCAAAAGTTGCTAGTCCTTTTACACTATTTCTTCTTTTTGCCACATTCAATTGTTCTTCAACATCTGCCGTTTCAGTTTCTGAAACAAGAAGAGGTAATTGCTTCGCAAGAACCAAGCTGGCATTTTCTCCTGTAGCCTTAGTGCTTCTTAGATCATTAGTAGCATCTAAAGCGGCCACTTCAGATATGATGACAGCAACATTTGGTGTAACTTCTGGCATCAACCTTTTTGATTCAGGCACTTTATCTGGCTGGAGGTGCTCCTCTTTTGTCTCGGACATAGTTTCAGTGGTGACCATAGAGTTTTCTATTGTCATTGCTCTTTGGGCAGTCTGTGGGTGCGGTAGCACTTTAGCCTCTGTCACATCCTCACTCTCTTCTGGTTTTATTTCCAACACAATAACTGATTCATTAGGCAAAATCCTTGAAACTGCTATCTCGGGTGCTGATTTTGGTTCAGTGATGTCCTCGGTTCCTACAAACGCTGTGGTCTCTATAACATTGATAGATTCAGCCGTACTCAATACCCTCACGGCCTCATTTGTAGCAGTTGATTGGATTTGCAAAGTATCTTCTTTTAATTCAGCTTCAGTTTGGAAAATTTCAACAGGCTCTCTTATTTCCAACTGAGACGTTGCCTTCTGTTCGATGGCTGGAATATTTTTGAAATATTCTTCTGCAATGGCTGTGTGAATTTCCGATACACCGATAGCTTGTTGATCTGATAATGCTAGCTTTGCCTCACAAGAAATGTCACTAGTTATGCTCAGTGATTTAATATCTTCATCGGTGACAATTTCAGACACAATAACAGGTGTAGCAGGAACCAACTTCTGAAAAGCTGTATCGCCTTTTAGTTTCACTGATACATCATAATTGGTATTTTCTTCCGACTTTGTTTCAACAATTTCCAAAGCCTCTGCTCGCTTCGTGTGAGTGAGAACCGAAATGTTCATTTTAGATGGTAGTGACGTCTCCAGTGAGGAAGCAAGTTCCGAAATGTTGATGATGTTTCTTTCTTTAGCCACTAATGAACCAGAATCCTGGGTTGCCGCTTTTGTAAACAAATCTTTGACTTGGTCAAAAGCGTAATCTTGTTGAATTGAGATAGGCTGCAGAAGCGAATAGGAGGGATTTGCCAATTGCTCGTTGTTCTCCTCTCGAAATTCGGGCACCAATTCGGTCAGTAGTGGCGTATCTTGTGCATCAGCTTTAAAAGTAGCCTGAAAGTTTGATTCTTTCTGCTCCGACAATTCTTCAGCTGTGTATTCATCTTCGACCCAGACAGTCTCGTATTGTGTTATTTCTTCTGTTGTGTATATTTCCTCAACAATCACCACATCCTCAATTCCTTTCATATCAGAGGGTATTTTGCTCTGTTCGATTGTTTTTCGCCTCACTTGTTTCAGAGGCACTCCAAAGTCTGTTTGCTTCGTTGTAGTAATGGATTCTTTCCCATCCTCCTTATTTCGAGCAACACGTGGACGCAATTCAATTTTCTTAACAACCTCTTCAATAACTTCATCCTCTCGTGGCTTTCTCGTTGGACGCTTACTGACCTCCAGTGACACAATTTCCAAATTTGATTTTTGTTGATCATCCTCATCTGGCTGAGGAAGCTTCTCTGTTACTACATGCTTCGTGACAATTTCAACCAAAGTATCTGCAGTTTTCTCAGTAGTGGGTTCTTTTGTTTCTTTGAAATGCTTAGGAGAAGTAAGTTGCAGCTCACTAGAGCTTTTCAAATTGTTGTCTTCAATTTCTGTATCTTCTAACATAACTGGCTCAATAGTTTTAATTGAGTCAATGGTTACCAGCGTTTCATCTGATGATACAGTTGTTGTCTTCTTTTTTGTTGTCTTTCTAACTTTTCTTGGTTGTTGTTGTGGCTGAGTAATCTCAAGGTCTCTTTCCTCAATGTCTATTATAGTGACTGGTACGAATTCGTCAACCTTCTCCAATGGAATTTCATCATCAGCCGGTTCTACAACAGAATATGGTGTAACCATGAACTCCTCCTGTTCAACACGTTCAACTGACTTTGTCTTTCTCGGTTTCTTAACTCTATCCTTTTTAGGGAGCTGGTCAAGCACATCTGGTACATCTTCTGGCTGCAGATCAATCGATTCTGTAGTTTCGATTACTTCAGAAATTTCGATTGTTTCCTCTGGCTTCAATTTTTGCTTTGTTTTTTTAACTACCTTTATTTTGGTTTCTTTCGTTATTATATTTTCATCTATATCTAAAACAGCTTCACTGAGTTCAGGCTTTGTTTCAGTTGACAGAAGTTCGATTGGGGTTCTCCCAAATGATTCGAAACTGATATCCAACTCTGTTTCCTTATCAGGACCAGCACTAACAACTATCTTATCTGTCCTCTTCTTTGTATCAATAGTAAATTCCTGGTCATTTTGTTTTATTTCTGTCGTGTGAATTTCTTTGTAATTTTTGTCATCCTCTATGGGTTTCTTTTTTATTTGCAAAGTAATATGCTTGGAAGTGAAGTCAACAGGTTGATCTTCAGGAGTATCGTCAATTGGAAGTTCATCTTTAATTGTCGGTTGTTCTGTGGCCGCATCTTCTGTGAGCTTCTCGACACTAACAGTTTTAAAGTCAATTAATGTTTTAAACTCTTTCACCTGTTTTTCAGTGGAAGTCAGATCGTGAGGTTGTTTGTAAATTGATTCATAATCAATATGAATATCTTGTTTTGGTGTGGTTTCGAAGATTGGTATGTCTTCTGGAATTAATTCTTTGGAGTCAATTGAAATCGCTTGATCTTTGATGGGCAATGATGTCTCACTTTTTACAGTTTCAACATCGATTCCCTTTGGTGTCTTAGGTTTCTTTGTTCGCTTGATTTTCTTTTTAGTTAAATGGACAATTTCTGTGGTTATAATATCCTTTTCTTCAAAACTTTCTGTTTCCAAAAGAGACTCAGGAGTGATTTCAGCGGGTTGTTCTTCAAAAGACGTATTGTCTTCAATCGTTGGAAACTCAATATCTGTTTTGAACTCCTTAGGTTGTTGTCCAGTTGATATTAAGTCAATGGGTCTTGCATAGATAGATTCAAAATCAATTGTAAGATCTTGTTTAGGACCTTCTTCTTGAACAAAAGTATCTTTTTCAATCAATTTATGCGATTCAATTGAAACCAGCTGGTCTTGAACATCTTCTGGTTTACTGGTAAGCTTTTCTTCATCAGTTTGTTTTGGTTTCTTTGTCTTCTTAATTTTCTTTCTAGTCAAACGCACAGCTGATGTTGAGGTGTTATCTTCAAGGGGACTGTCATCTTTTGGAACAATATATTCTGGAGACAAGCCACTGGGAATTTCCACATTTTTAATAGTACTTAATTCTGGTACTATCGTTTCAGTTGCATCAAAACTTATTGGTGTCTTGTAGATTGATGTAACATCAATAACCAATTGTTCAGGTTTTTCAATTTCCACATCAGTTTTATCTTTTGTTTTAACACTTTCTACAGTTGTAACTTTCTTGCGTCCTCTCGATGCGATCTCAATTTCTTGATCTTTTACCTCTGTTACCGTAGGTTTAACATCTGTATCCTTCTTCAAAGTCAATTTATTTTTATGAAAAACAAGTTCAGTCTTTTGAACTAGAGGTTCATCCAATATTTCATCTAACTCCTTGGCTTCTGTTGGGTGAAGATCAGTAATTTCAGTCACTGTCCTTGTAAGTTCAACTTTCTCAGGTTTCTTCTCAGATGACTCAACTTCAACTGGCATTTTGTAAATTGATGTAACATCAATAACCAATTGTTCAGGTTTTTCAACTTCCACATCAGTTTTATCTTTTGTTTTAACACTTTCTACAGTTGTAACTTTCTTGCGTCCTCTCGATGTGATCTCAATTTCTTGATCTTTTAACTCTGTTAGAGTAGGCTTAACATCAGTATCCTTCTTCAAAGTAAATTTATCATCATGTAAAACAAGTTCAGTCTTTTGAACTAGAGGTTCATCCAATATTTCATCCAACTTCTTGGCTTCTGTTGGCTGAAGATCAGTCACTGTCCTCGTAAGTTCAACTTTCTCAGGTTTCTTCTCAGATGACTCAACTTCAACTGGCCTTTTGTAAGTTGATTCAACATCAATAACCAATTGTGGCTTTTCAACTTCGACAACATCTATTATTTCAACACTCTCTACAGTTGTAACTTTCTTGCGTCCTCTCGATGTAATCACAATTTCTTGATCTTTTAACTCTGTTACCGTAGGCTTAACATCTGTATCCTTCTTCAACGTCAATTTATTTTCATGTAAGACAAGTTCAGTCTTTTGAACCAAAGTCTCGTCCAATATTTCATCCAACTTCTTGGCTTCTGTTGGATGAAGATCAGTAATTTCAGTCACTGTCCTCGTAAGTTCAACTTTCTCAGGCTTCTTCTCAGATGACTCAACTTCAAAAGGCATTTTGTAAGTTGATTCAACAACAATACTGATATCATCCGTCTCTTTTTTTGTAATTACTTTTTTTGTTTCAATCGAAATTTCTTCCTCGTCAGTAAGTTTTGGTTTATGTGTTTTAGGTTTCTTGGAGCGTTTGGTTGTCTTCTTTCGTAAAGTTATGTCCACTTTAGACGTTGCGTCTGTGGTCACTTCTCTGTCATCTGATTCGCTGAACAACTTGACAGGTTTTAGCTCGGTAGCCTTGATTTCTGCAGGAGCTTTGTATTCGATTACCAATTCACTCTTTTGCGGTTGACGTTCAGATGACTGAAGATCAATAGGTCTTCTGTAAATGGATTCAAAGTCAATTTCCAACTGTTCCTCATCAATTTCCGTTACTTGCTGATCGACGGTTTTATCGATTAGTTCACGAAGCTGCTCTTTTAATGGATGGCCGATGGATTCTGTTGTAATAGAAGTAATTGTTGTTGGTATAGGTCTAAGTGGTTGTATATCAGGTACAATTTCCAACTCCTGTGTAGACTCTGAAATGATATCTGTACTCGGTGATTTGGATTGCACCAATGTGACCACAGCAGTGGATCTTTCTCGTTCTTCGATTGTTTCTTCATCCTCCGTCATTTTGGCAGCTTTCTTCGGTTGTAATCTTTGTTGACCTTTTTCTGTAATATTTAATCTCTTTTTCAATAACCATTCTTTGATTCCCACACTTAGGTAGGCGTAAACAAAAATAGAGTCCGGTTAGAATGAATTAATCTCTTGACAGTAAGAAGAGTGTTGATGAGTACAGATAATATTCTCAAATAACAAACAGGTACACCTATTATATATTAAGTGTGTGCAACATCAGCTTACAATTATTGTGTGTTGCTTAGAGTTGTGCAGTTATTCTATTATGATTACATCTCGTATTAGAAGTGCAAAAATGCACTCGATTACAGATAAAAAGAGAAAATCAAAAACACAACATGATTTCTGTTGGTTTAGATATACATGTACATTGATTATTTGTTTGTTGAGGTTGACATTGAATGTAAATATTTAGTTGTTTATTGTTATGTTCAGTATGATCAAAGTTATAGATTGAATGTTTTATTGTCAGTGATTGCGCCGTTAATTGACATGTTTTAGATGGTTATGTTTTTAGAATCAGTAATTACAAGTATAGTGAGTGAGTAGACAGGGTTAGACCGACTGTCATATTTGTAGACACATCAATTTGGTCAGTTTTGCGATTGAGTAATCAACGTCTTCACAGATGTATTAGAAAAATACAATAACAATAAGATTAACTCGTACGCTAGTAAATATTGCAGCTATATCGTCATTAATCGCGTTGTGCCTTGAATTTAAATATATATATTTATTTATTTCCCCAGTACTGTAGTTGCTTCACTACAGGCGTTTCTGTACCCCACTTGGTGCTTGTTCACTATGCGAGGGGCACATTTTCCCCAGTACCCCGGGATCAAAATTATCGAGCGCCCGCGCCGGGAATCGAACCCGGGACCGCCGACCCACAGTCATGAAGTTTCTTATGCTCACATTTGCATAATGTCATCATGTCTCGCGGTTATAATAATGGAATGAAACTGGCATTAGTATATAGTTATCAAAGCTTATTTATGCCATATATCTTTTTCAATATTCAACTACCCACTTTTGATAAAATCAGTATTTTAATTATCAATGATCTCAAATCTAGTATATAAATAAAAGAAATATAATATACAAAAATAAATTAAGATATAGAACAAAAATTAATACTAATAACTGAAATATGATCCGCTTTCTTACCAGATTTTCTTAATCTGATAACACAAGAACTTTTGGAACTAAGTTGCTTCTCGCAATAAGAGAGCTATCAAATAGTTAACAATTAATTTGTTAACACGACACGTAGATCATATTGATTAGCTGAGAGAGAATACCACAGAAGTCGTAGTACATCTCTATTAGGACAAATATATTTAGTGGTAGTTGTTTGAAGCAGAACACAACAACAGCTGTAAATAGAAAATTTAGAGTTCATAGTTAAATATTATCACAACGAACAGCAGCAAATAAAAAAAACCATTATTTCATCAATGAAAATCAATTAATTTCCCTCCACAATTGAGGTGAAATGTAAAGTTTTAACAACCACTTGATATTAATGAAAAATGTAATGGCAAGTATATTAATTGATACTCAAAAGGGAACGAAATAGTCATTCATGCACCAATTATAAATTATTTCTTTATCACAAGTACTTGCTGCTCGAATTATCTTCAAAATTGGTCCCCAAATTTAAGTATTGTAAAAACTAGTAACTAATAATATAATACTGAATTAGCCATTTGAAAGCCAAAGTTAATGCACAAAGAATAGTAAAAAAATAAAGTGTATATTATATAGTAAGTAGTAGTGAATGATAAACATGTAAATTAATACATTATTATTTTTTACAAAAGTCATACGCTTCCACAAGAAAAACCAGTAATCGTTTTGCAGAGATAAAAAACGCACCTAAATTGTTCTAAAATAATTACAAAATGGTTAAATAAATATAGAGTTGCATAATTTCGTTTAGGTTTACGAGTCAAAACATCTGTAGATTCATTGAAGTTCATTTAATAAACATTATTTCATTTCGGTGCATTTATCTGAAAACGAATTTGAATCTTTCTTGTAGAAGTTCGTTAATCGTATCGTACAATCACCATACGATTTGCATTCTCGTTGAAGAAGTTGTACCAGTTACACTTGCTCAATTTTAGTGGAATACCTTTAGCCATTATGACCTTGAGGCGGTTATGAACACGAAATTATTTTAAAAATAGTGTTAACAATAGTATACAAAATAGAGTATCATACAATATGCAAGTTGAGATTAAGAAAACTGTCAGTAGTTAAATCAGATCGTGATTAGCAAAGAATAAATTGACTAAGAGTCATACATAAAATTCGAATTACAAATAGCCAAAATAAAGAGATATTTTTTTCTGAGGTAATACTCAGGAATTATATGGCTCTTATGCAATCCTATCCTCTCTGGTTTAAGGTTTATTACGAAGACACAAATTATTAAGATAATTAATACGAGAATATTATTCTGTCGACATCAGATCTGTAACAACATAGATCATCACGAACCCTGTTAACTTATATTAGCTCATTGGTAGTGACATTATATGACCTATAATCATTTGCATGTTCAGTTAAGACTGTAAAGTGATCACAGTACTCGATTGATAAGTTGACATTTTGTGAGAACCAATTAGTCACACAATTATATCCGAAGATCGCATATCAGAAGGTTACCAGCAAGTTAGCAGATAAACGTTGGACGACCCCCAACGCCTCAGTTGTTTTAATAATTAGTCAAGAGTAAGTGACAACGAGAAGTGACCCACACACCGCACGTTATAAGACACATAATTATTGCTGTCAAAAAAAGAAAAGTGTTCTCAGCAGGAACTTCCGGTGAGATTTGGGTGAGTTTTGTCAGTGATAAAAAAAAGAAATAAATTCATTAATGTTGGCGAGATTTTTTGTCGGGCGGTCACTCGGCCGACGGTTAAGTGACCCACGATTAGGGCCCATGCCGATTACGACATACTCGATCAGTCGATCAGCATGTTTAGTACGGTTTTAGCACGTTCTGACGAACTGAAAAGAGGTTAAATCGTGTTGGTTAGCCGTTGTTGATGACACAGTGAAATGAATTTCAAACCTCGTTTTCGAGCCACGACTTGGATGGTGGTCTTCTCTGCGTGTTCAATATCTATACGTACAAGACGGGGCAAATGGATAAAAAAATATATATTCATTTTGAAATAGGAGTTTGCAGTTGCCTTTCAATCAATTTCGAAATAAATCAAATGCAGTCACTTTATAAGGAACACTAAACGATTTCCTCGAACCAACATTCGTAAAATTTCTGAGTAATGTTTCAATCAGAGGACAATTGTATCCTTTATAATGATGTTTCAGTTACCCAATTCACAATAATGTTTCGAATAAATTTTCTTTCTTTCAGTGTCTATACCCAATATTGATATCAATATCAATAAAAGAAATAACAAGTTGTGCCCGGGACAGCGCCGGACAAAAAATGACGAACAGAGTCGGCGACAACCCCTTGAACTCTTGACTCAAGACACTTGATTCAAGACGTACTATTCTCATATCATTTTTTCAAGTAGATAAACTTTCGTTCCGGGTTATTGCCAATGGAGATAGACACTAAAAAACATTCTATATCGTAATAAAATTAATGATATGGCATTTTGCAAACACCTCTTCCGTTCATTCTCGACACTGATAAAAAAAAGAGTAGAAAAAAACAAAACACTCTGCCTACAGTAGGTGGGGGAGAAAAACACCCCAGAATATCAGAAACTGTTAACTATTATTAGCACAGTTGTTATGACGGACGACTGAGTTAGCGACGATCGTTATTTTAACCAGCCGAAGTTTGTTGGTCCATGTTATTAGAAGCGACACAACAACGTACGACGAAATACAAAACCGGAAGTTAATTCACGCCGTTAATCCGTGGTTATTCACAACGAGGTACGACGATTGCACATCAGAATTATTGCTGTTTTCTTCAGACAGCCGATTACACACGTATATCGAAGACTTAGTAGATATCACAGTTTAGTTGTACAAATGAAGGGACGAATAGCGAGTTATGATGTCCCGGGACAAGTTAAGACTCGCTTTCAATTTGCGAGCCAATGAAATCATTTCGTGTTAAAACAGTACAATTTCCACACCATCAACATGGACGTAGAAACCTAACAGTGTTACCTTATTCATATTACAAATCCTTGATTTTTTTTAGAAAGAATACACACGACAATATAAATATATTATGGGCAACGTTGAAACACATTCAGTTTTAGCGTCGTTAAAAATGATGTTATGTTGCTTACTGACACATGTACATTTTTCATTTGATTTCAGCAGTAGTTAGAAGAAAGATGAAAGCGGTTACCACAACAGAATACCAACAAAATGTGTTACTTGGTCTTACTAGTGTTTTAAAAAGTGAGTATTGCAAAAAACGAATTCCTGAAGTCACCGTGAGATTAAGTGTCTTTTGACTATTAATATGTCCGATTGCGTGTTACATTTGCTGCAGACATTGGTTACCGGATCACATTGAAGGCATCAAAGAGTTAGAAGAAAAAATTGAAACAAAAATTGCAAATCACAGAATACAATAATAATTAATCGATTATACGAACGAGTATTACCTTTTTTAGTAAGGCAAGTAACAACCACAAAAACATGAATCTAACAGAACAGATGTTATAACCTTTCAGCAGTTTTAGAATATTTTTAGTTGATGAAACGAGTTTAGCGACACATTTCTATTATAGATTATTGCATAGCAAAGTTATAAAAACGTTATTACACCTATATATATAGTAAATGGTATTAGGTATGAGTAAAAGACCTGCTTACCTGGGCCAGTGTTCAGTGAAGTTGGGGTCAACACGATTAAACGTTCCGAAAAATATTCCAACGAATTGTCAGTTTGTTTGTTTAAAGCTCAAACAGACTGACACACTTGATGGTATTTTGCATGGAACATTTAATCACGTTGATACCACTCAACTGAAACTCACCTTCAAAGCATACTTACATATTAGAGTCGTTATGAAAAATGCTACAAAAATTAATTAATAGTTATGGTTTTTTGGTCAAGTGATTGATTGGAAAGTGCTTCGTTTGGTTCAAATAATTTCATATTTTACCATCAAATATATTTTTAAGTTTACCAAGGCGGGTTTTCTGTGTTGAAAACAAGAGATTTTGACTAATTTAGGCACTTCTTTAACAATCACTTCACTCTAATTTAAAAAGTAGTAAATATTAAATGACATACCAGTATTGAAATGCAAAATTA
>JAQGBY010002166.1:0-24422 GCA_034698785.1 Mycogona germanica
ACTTCGTTTAATTAAAAAAAAAAAAAAAAAAAAAAAAAACATGTCCGGCAATAATATGCTTAAATAATGACAATAATAATATAAATATAACCAATAAATACACATGTGCGACCAGTTATCTGAATTCAGTTCAACCCTTTCTGTGTCTCGTAGGAAGAAGAAACTCCTCTGCATTGCGCATCTGCTCGAGGCCACATCGATAGTGTTCGCTGTTTGCTGGAAGCTGGCGTCAACATGGACTTGGTCGACAAGGTCTGCAACCATTTCTTTCTAATATTATAATAATAAATCAGCCGACTCTGTTCGTCTTTTTTCGTCCAGCGCTGTCCCGGGCACAACTATGTGTACTATTATATATTCTCATTATTTTTTTTCATTTCTTTCTACTCCTATTCCGTGCTACTCTCTTTCCATTCGCTCGTCTGACTCATTGGGGTTTTTTCATGTCTCACAGAGGGGTTGCACGGCGCTCCATCTGGCCGTCAAACGACATCACACTCAGGTGGCCATGCTACTTTTACACGCGGGCTGCCAGGTGGACATTCCAGATTGCGTAAGTGATGCTACCTTAAAGCATTTAAGTTATCTGAATGTTAAGTCAGAATTTTTATCGAAAATTTATTTTGTTTTTATAAAAATTCTGATCACAAATACTATATTATATAAAATATTAAAAATATTATATAAAATATGAATATTTTCATAACGTTATTTTTGTTACAAATTTCAGCATGGTGAATGCCCGATCCATATGGTGGCGAGAGAAGGAATATTGCCTTTGGCTCAAACGCTATGCGCCTACGGTTGTCGAGTGGACATGCCAAACAAGGTACGAATTTAGTTGATTGTGTGCTGCTTACCGGTATTTTTGATGAACGCAATTGAATATTGTTTGATGAAAATGTCAATTGTTTTAGTCCGGGTTCTACGCCCTGCATCTGGCTGCCAAGCATGGACACACTGAAATCGTCCGGTGCCTCTGTCTCGCTGGATGCAATGTGGACCAGAAGAATAAGGTTAGTTCGGGAGAACAAATGTATTAACCGACCCCTGCTTGTGATGGAACGTTTGAGCGAATAAATCTAACAAAAGAGTTCGTCATTTATTAATCAGTAAAAACAGAATCTACATATACAGATAGTTGAGAAAGACAGTAAAAAAGAAAGAAGGCCATAAAAATTTTATTCCAAAACATTTCGCAGACACGTTTACATTTTCACGTTTAGCTTTGCGAAATTTCTTTGATTGGCCAAATACCTGACGGCAATTCCGGAATACAACCGTCAATGCAACTGTGGGTTATGTCCAGACATGAAAGTTCCCCCTGGTGCATACCCGCATAGCACGCGCATAACTAGATTTTAAAATGCAACATCAACATGGCATGTATTTTTACTTAGGATGGCATTGTCGCTGAAATAACAGCCCTCGCTCAAGGTTACAGTGACATCGGAGATCTGCTAAACAGGTTGCATAATGTAAGTGGGTTAAAAAAAACCAGTTTAACACGACTTCTGTTATGCAAAATATTTCAGACACGCAATAAAAATAAATAATTTAATGAATTATTGACTAACTCAAATGAAATTTGTCGTTCCGCACGCAATGAAGGATCAATTGCGAGAAGAATACATCAACCAGCTGATTCCCGGTGTGCACCCAATGGGACGCATCAAGCTGAAACTGTTCGGCCATAGCGGCGTCGGCAAAACCACCTTTGTCGACTCGCTCAAGTGTGGTTACTTCAGCAGTCTGTTTCGCCGGTCGCGTTCGTCGTCCGCATCGTCGCTCAGCATGAAGAGGCACAGAGGAAGATCTGGTAAGTCGTTAACGTCTAATTTTATTTTGTAAAGTGGTGCGAGTGCATCATTTAATCGGTGGTTATTTGAAAAACCGGTTTTCAATATTTTTCTAGTTACTTAAAAATAAATTCAAGACCAATTTTATGTGTCGTACTTTTCAGGCTCTCCAAGCAGCAAATCAACTATGGAATTGAGCAGTCACGCTCATTCCACGTCACCGTTAACATTTGACACGTCCAGCAATTACACTCGCGGAATTGATGTTCAGCAAATAACCATCACCGGTAAGCAATATCCCGATATCGGATTGTCCAGATATGCGAATGTTTTTTAAAATATATTGTAAAATAAAAACGTTCTCTCATTATTTTATTTTGAAGGTGTCGGTGATCTTAGTGTGTGGGAGTACTCCGGACAGAAACCCTACTTTACCGTCTACGATCACTTCATTGGCAACACCAACTGCATTCACGGAATACTGTTCAATCTTCAAGATCCGTACGATGCTCAACTGCAACAAGTGATGTTCTGGCTGAACTTCCTGCAAGTCCGAATACCGATACAGGAACCACTAGGTAACATCAGAACATTTACTTGGTGAAAATTGATTAAAAATAATGACTTTCCATTAATTTATTTGTTTTTTTAATTTGATTTATGTTGTGTAGTTGGAGGATAATATATTTCAGTTTTCAAATTTAATAAGTCTGTTTCGGTTCTTTTTAATTGAAATAGTACAATCTGTAATTTTATGGTATAAGATACATTGAATCTCCAGTAAATCTTTAGGACTTATGAATTGTTTATTAGCTTTAGTTTACAATTTGTCATTTTTTTCGTTCTAGAAATGGAGAATAATAATTTCGTGCACAGCATTGCAATGTTATTTAAAGAACGATATCATTTTTCCTCTTGTGTGCTCACAGGATTTTGCGGCAAGAGCAGCGGCGCAGCGAAGGTGGTGCTGGTGGCAACACACGCCGACATGAACCACTGCAGCCGCAATTCGACCGGCGAGTACGTGAACGTTCAAGCCGAGGCGCTCCACCACGAGGTGCTCAATCGCTTTGGCAACGTCTTCGACATCCACAGTCGCATGTTTGTAGTGAACGCGCACGGACCCAATAATCCCTCCATGAAGGCGTTCAAGAACTTCCTGGCCGAATCGAAGAGCAAGCTGGTTTCGGTAAGCTAATCGAGTCTTCTAATTTCATTGAATCCTGCAAATGTTTATGAACCCCACTCGAGCTTCGAAATGAGATACCGGTACACTGTAATACATACCTGTATATATATTTTTTTAAATTTAAAAATTGCAATTTATGTGTTGTGCACACACTTTTAGCAAAATATATTTTCTAAAATAAAAATGTTTGATGTATTAGGGATTGTATAACATGAATGATAGTTATTCATTAGAACTGTTATTGTTTTGTTGTCACAGTCGCTGCCAAAGTCCACCGGATTTTTGGAGTCAATGGTTTCACACCTCCCCACTTGGTGCCGCTCATCACCCTCTTTCCCGGTACTGTCCTGGCATCAGTTCGTGGACATGGTTCACGCCCAGGTGAACCCGCTGGCAGGAGACGATCACATGAAAGAGCTGATTCAACAGCTGCAACTCATGGGGGAGGTAAGACACTCGAGCAGACAAGAGGGCCATCGAACTAGCAAAAATGACCCGAAGAAATATTCGTCAGATTTTCTCATACTCTCTTTTTCTTGAAGGTGCTGTACCTTAAGTCGGACACTCAGGACATGGTCGTGCTTAACCCTCGCTGGCTGTGCAACTCAGTTATTGGCCAATTACTCTCGCACGAACACCTGGAGCAGGTGCGTGTGACGGGCTGTTACACAGTCGACGATTTCCAACTGTTGTTCCCCGAATCGGACGCCCTGGATTTGCTTCAGGTACGTGGACGGATATATATATACTGTATATGTATTTTTTCACAATGACTTATAATTGCTTCGCAAATTTCGAAACTGGAGCCATATTAAATTGTTAGAGAAAAATATTGTTCTACCTTGTTCAACAGATTACTTGAAACGAAACGTTTGCATTGTTATTTTCGCAGCGTCCAGTAATCCAGTAATTGCAATTCAAATTGATTCTTCCCCAAATTTTTTATAACGCCGGTTCAGTTATTGGTCAATTGGCCATTAAATCCTCAGTTTCAAAACTCTGTAATGATGGTCATTGGCGCGGCTCTAAAACTGCTCCTATCTGTATGCTATAGGTTCTTGAATCGCTAAGCCTGTGTACCCAGTGTGACAACGACGGCGACATCGAGTATGAGTTTCCCTGCTTCAACTTCGTGGAAACGCTGCCTGGCCTGTGGGAGAAGCACGACAGCCACTATCAGGATGCAGTCTACGGTGGCGTGAAGTTGCGCTCGCCGCGAGGCACCAGTCATCTCATGGACAGCATCTTCCTGCGCCTGCAGGTACAACTGCGCCGCACGGCCCAGGAGCACCATGATCCCGACAACGATCTCTACCAGTGGTTTTGCGGCTCCAAATTCTGTAGCGGCAACCTGGAGGGTCTGCTTACGCTGGTCGACGGAGGCGAGGCAGTGGAGGTGAAGGTGCGAGGCCCGCGCGGGCTTGGGGCCGCCTGCTTCTACTTCCTGGAAGATTTGCTAGGCGTAGCCGATCAGGTGGCCGCTGATATGTGCCCGGGGTTGCTGCTCGAGCGCCACGTGCTCAGCGCGTTGCAATTGCGCCGCCACCTTGTGGCCGCCTACGAGCCACGTTTGCTGCTGGAGGCGCAGATGGCCGGGAAGGGGGTGGTGCGCAACACTAATAACAATAACAATGTTGCCGAGAGTCTGGCCGAGCTGCTCTGCTTTGGCTGTGAGGAGGCGCTGCGCGGGGCCACTCTGGGTCAGGACCTCCACATCTCACAGCTGGCCACCCCCGTGCGCCAGCGCTTGTGTCGACTGTTGGACGCCCCCGATCCCATGGGACGGGACTGGTGTCTGCTGGCCGTGCAACTGGGAATGGCCGACAGTTTGCCCCAGCTGGATCCGGGTGTGGCGGCGATGGGGGCCTCGGCGATGCCATCTACTACAGATCTTTCGGCGATCGGTTCGATAGTGCCGGTTCGCATGCTGCCGCCCAGCTGCACGGACCGGATCCTGCGAGAGTGGGGCAAGGCGCCAGGCAGCACCGTGGGGGCGCTGGTGCGGACGCTGGCCGTGCTGGGACGGGGCGACGCCGAGGAGCTGGTGCTGCAATATGCGCCGCTCTACCGCACCGCCCTCTACGAGGATGACCGTCAGACGGACGAGCTGGGCGGCGGCGCCAGTCACGGTTCAGCCAACTCCAGCTCCAACTTGTCCAGATGAGAGTAGCGGCAACGGTTAACCGCGCGTTGCACGTTGTCAGATTTTTCGGGCGATAATCTGAATGGGGGTTTTTCTTGACGAGCGTCGTGCTTTGACGGAGCCGCGTGAAAAGAATTAATTGTGGCGGTGGGTTTCGAGTCGACGTTCGCGGAACTGGTTTTTCGCGGCACGTTTGTCGGTCGATTTGAGATCGATGCTCGATCTGACTTTGAGTGGCGTTGTTGGCAATAACGCGTCACTCGATGCCACCGATCGTTGCGAGACGTCCCCTGTGAAAATGGGATGTTTGTATCTCCATCTCGTGTGGAGATTTGGGCTGTACTATAGAGGCCAACTTTATTTTGAAGTTCCAGTGCGACTTTGGTCCGTCGTTTTTGCACGACGTTGTGTCGCTGCTCAAGATCAGACAAAAGTAATTTATGAAATCAGTATATGGAAAGCGCGAACATGTTTGGACTGGAAATTTTCAGTTGTATAATTGGAAGAACTTAGGATCAGTTTTCCCCACACAGATTGGTTTGATGCTCAACGCGTTAGACTTAATGCTCATGTGACGTTAATTATTGATCCTTTGTCGTTTTTAAACCTTAAAATTTTCTCGTATAATGAACGAGATTTCACTATTTCTTCCTCAGTCACCTATTAATTTCTCATGATTCACACTCATTTATAATGTCCGCTTGCGTCAAATGAGTTTTGATATTTCTTTAAAAAAAATCCCGTTAAATAATTCAAACACTTCACTAACTTTAAAGCTTTTTATCTTGTACAGGGATTGATAAAATAGCTGTTGATTGTGATATGGTATACGAGCATCAAAATTTGGCCTGAGATTCCGATAAATATTTCAAGTACGCCTATTTACCTGTACAAAATAAAATACAAAGAGATAAATTGAGTAAGGATATTACAGAGCTGCCTCGTTGCCGGTTGATCTTCCTACTAATTCTAAAAATAGCCTTTCTTCAAATCAAAGTCATCACCCTTCTGCTGCCAAGGTTGTTCTCATATTTAATTTAGTTGAATGTTACAATTTTTTTTTAATTTCCTTTAAATTTCCATGAGTTGTTTTATGTGGCAATTACAAGTTCATATATAGTTGATATATTACATAGTTGTATATAGTTGGCGACTATTGCTTCGTTGTCTTAAAATAATGTCAGTCCATATTTTCAGTTGTGCAGCTCTTCTAAGTGTTGGGTATTTATATATTTGCGTCATTCTCCTACAATGGTAGCAATGGTAGTAAAACAACTCTAATAAAATGTGGCTACGTTCAAGATTCCAGAATTTTATGATCCCAGCACCAACAAGTTCTCTATGACGCTGTGGTGCAGTAGGTTTACCAGAATATCCCAGTTTTACAAGATTTTGCTGGAGCTATACTTCACTGCCAATCTGTAAAATTATTGTAGGAATGTACGCATGCCGTTAAAAAAAGGTTACACAAGGCTCACATGGATTCGAATTATGGCTGACCAGCTAGCTAGCTGGCTGCATGACCCTACTCAATTTTATTTTGACAAGAAAATAGTAATATTTATAACCACCGTATTTTGTAGGTCTAACGTAAAGAAAAAGCGATTATGTGTCATATCATATTGCAATTAACAACACTCAGTAGAGTTTAGGTGTGTAGATCTCTTCAGTATTATAACTAACACTATTTACGTAGAAGTTAAGAAAAATATATCGTCTAGATAATCCACTATATTCAAGATAGAATCTTTTAAAGCAAGTTAAGTAGTATTAAACATATTTTTCAAGTCTATAAATGATTTTTTAAAAAAATAGTTTCAATCACGTAATATGATATAGGCGTTATATTAAATGAGTAAATTAAGTGTCTAGCGCTCCTCCTGTAATGTGTGAAACTGATATGTGGACTAAGATTATGTTTAAAGTTTTATTAAGAGTGCAATCTAGATGAAATATTAAGTTTCCCGATCAGTCGCGCGTACTATTTATATTTATTGACATAAACATCTGCTTAATATTCTAACTGCACCGTACATGGAGAACATATACACATGTAGATGTCCTGTATATCCCAATCTTTCAAGATCCTCTTTCTTTTGATAGGTGTCTTATCATGTAAACTCAACAAGTTTTCTTAGTAAAACTGATTTCGTATCGTATTATATTTCGTAATTTATGTACATAAATACTCGAGTATTGTTTTTTAAACTGATTTTCTGATTTTAGGAGCTTGTGTAAATAGATCGCCTTCACTATTAGCTCTCCCAAACTTTGAATAATTGCTACCAATAATTTTATATATAATCTTGGGATTTAAAATCACAAATATTAATTTTGAAAACAGCAATACATAGAGAACCCTTGCATGTGACATTTTTCAAATGACTCGACTGATGTTGAATCAAATCATAATTGTGAGTTATTTGCATAGGTGAACCGTGCATATGTTAATTGTCTTTTTGCTTACTCAGTTGAGATTTTGGTTTGACCCTTTTAAACTGAGATCTTCGGCGAAACTCTCAGTTTGAGAAGCGCGATCTTCGGGTAGTTTCGATACAGTCGGACTTTGATGTACAGAGAATGGGTTATGGATGAGAATAATTTCTAAGATTATTAGTTAAATTGAGTAGAATGTCTGCCTGTAAGTTGCTTTGCCATATTACAACCCGATTAAAAATTAAAGTTTGGCATTTGTTAATTAATGCTCTACCATGATTGGTATTTATCGAATAAGAATGTCGTTGGAGAACACTTCCAAAATGGATTGCTTAAAATGATGCAGTGCTAATGGTTATAATTGATGTGTACAGATTCGGACTAATTGTTTTTTTTAATTCTTCAAAAAAATAAGCTCACTTTTTCCTTGGTTTTTTCTAACATTTATAAGTTGATGTTTCTTTGGAATATACAAGAGAAGTAAACAAAACCTGTACATGTAGTATTTTTCGTTTATATGTATAGTCCTGATTGTTTGGTTTACTGGTGTCCGATAATAATCGAATGTGGCTTAATGCATAAGGAATGTTTGTGCGGCGACGGATTTGTATTAATTTATATTTTTATAAGCGAGTGCGCCATGATTTTCTGTACATAGGCCAAAGAGGTTGAATCGAAGATAAATGTTAAAGTCACGCCAAAGCAGGCATGTTTGAATATCTTAAATTACTTTTTTTAATTGAGCTGGGACCATATTTTGGTCTTTCAAATTTGATTCTCAAAAATCAAATTACATCATCTGCGCATGCGCACAATCCCCAATTCCACTCATTCTGGGTTTTTTTGCGCTTGCGCAGATGACGTAATTTGATTTTAGAATCAAATTTGAAAGAAGAAAATGTGGCCCCCTGATCATTAGTTTTAAAAAAGTCTACAATTTGTTCGTTTATTGTAATTTTTTTAAATTAACTGTATGTATATATATATATATCTTTATTTTTAAAACAGATAAAATTTTGATTTTCATTTGAGTTGGAAATTGTATTTGATGCATCCAGAAGAGCACAAAATACTTGACTCATACATGGGAGGCGAACCGATGCTACTTCGGCTTAGATTATGTATTCCTTTAAACTTAATATTTACTTTCATGTTGGTTTCAAATCTGTAATTGGTTCAACTGCTCGAATGTAAGGAAATTAATACGATTGATACGGAATTGATTGGCGTTAAACAACAGCCTTCAAATTAGCGTAAAAGCGAGCCTATACACAGATTAGTACGCAAATTCGTGAATTAAATAATCATCATTTGGAATTCATATTTTATCCATTTAAAATCGGTATACCTACCAACATTTCAGATTATAATGGTGCCGCTCGGCCTCTTGGGCTAAAAACAATCATGTATTTTGACTGTTATCTTGACTTGACACCTATGTCTTGCGGCACAACGGTTTGCGGTGTAAAAATTTGGAACTTGCTCTTTTTTATATGTATATATACTGTATGCGTTAGTATTAAAATGAACTATTGTATCCTTCATTTAATAATCGAGGTCTTTTGACCAGTGTACACTTTACATATGTCTTTACGAGGTATGCGTTTATGCCTTCTCAATTTAAAATGACTTAATTTATTCAAGTGACATTATGTGAGACGTGATAAAGAATAAACCTGAAATAAAATTGTTGTGTTGTAATTGATTAGCGCAATCGCTTACAAATCTGATCCCCATGTACATGTTTTTTTTATTGAATAAAATATAATTTAAACTCAGTATTGTGATTTGATTTTTCATTCATCGATCGCCTAGTGAGTTCCATGAAAAATAATGTATAGACAATGCTGTCAAATCGTTACTCCTAGAAAATAAAATAATTTTCATAGAATTCCATTTATTTTTACATTTTTTTAAAATTCATTTGTAACCCTCTCCGTGCTTAGTGACACGAAACCCGGTCAAACGTGACATAAGGCACTATGTGAGAGGCACATATTCACTAGTACCTCGGGATCGGGATCGAATAATCGAGAACCCGCGCCGGGAATCGAACACGGGACCGCCGAACCACAGTCCGTCGCTTAACCAACTGTGCCACATTTCTTGTCACATGCCGTACTTTTTTTTTTTTAATAATGACAACTCGGAAACGCATAATTTGGAACAAATTGATCAGCGCCGTCGAATGGAATGCTTATTTTTACTAATGTATCGTCGCAATGTGCGTGAATCGATTGCATTACGCCATGAAGTAAGTACGAACGAAGCTAAACGTGTAATGATAGATAGCATAACCGCCCCTTTAGTAGACCATCTATCTCAACATTAGCAGTCTGTTCATATCTATAGCGAGCGAGGAAGTTAATAATGTGACCATCTACCTTGTCGGGACTCGTGCTGCCACCTAGTGGCCCATCATGCAACAATCGTGACGTGTTTTTGCAGAAGATCTTTCGGTGTTCGTCGCTTGCCGTTCGTGTGTGTGTGATTTTCGTTCATTTATTTTGGCTATTTCCTCCCCCGACTATTTCTTTTTAAAACCTAAAATTTACTATGGCGGAAGCGGCCGTGGCGACGCCGCGAGGAAGGTTCTTCTGTCACAGATGCACACAAGAAATTAACCCAGTTTTACCCGTAAGTTTTCCAGTTCATATTGCACCAATTCCCCCCTCCCTCCGCCGGTTTCATTTTGCCCAATGGCCTCCATTATTTTCTAGTCGAGGGGTTATATAAGGATGGGGAGGGGTATACCTCTGAAGCCTTGCGCGCCGAATCCATGGGACCTGGCACCACGAAACCCTTATTTTATTTGCGACCATGAGCCAAATGAACACTCTTTTCCCCTTAGTCAATGGTTCCTTCTTCATGTATACCCCACCCCCCTTTCAATCGTCTGAGTTAATTTCAAGTGCCCTGTGTACTATAAGCCTATCTTGTCCGAGTTTGCTAGGTCCACCCTTTTTATATACGTTTTCACTGTCGCGCACCTGGCGGCGAGTATGCGAAGTATTGGCGGTATGCAATAGTTTTAGTTTCGTTTTCAGTCTTTACACTAGGTGCGCATTCGTCAATGCGCCATTTAGACTTGGTTAATCTAGCACCGGCTTATCTCGTTTTCACTTTTTGGTCCAATCTAGGTCATATTATCGAGTTTTAACCGTTTGATAACTATTTATTTCCCTAGCGCACAATTTTCTTCGAACAGCATTGGCATATCTTTCGCCTCTTTTCCATAAATTACTTAATAAAACTAATTGGGCTGAATGTTTAATGTTATGAACTTAGATTTACTGGTACGTCCTCTGTACCTCTAGACCTCTGTAAACGTACGTGTACAATACAGCTGCAAGGTGGATTTGTTTGTGGGGGATTGGTTAATCTAATATCTTTAACCAATATAATTGATTGAAAACAAAGACGAAACCATGGCTGGGAAGGTGCACAGGTTGCACGATCTCGGAAGAATAAGGCGCCATGAACAAGACAAACTCAAATGAGTGGATTCATGAATATTTTAATTGAGGTGGAAAGCCAAGCTGGTCAGAGATGTGAAGCATTTTGTGACAACGAACTGTACGTGTAACCAAATCTTACATAAATCTTTATTCCTAGTAATTAATCTCCATTTCTGGTATATCTCCAGGTAAATATTTATTCGTCCTAGCAGGTTTACGCGCAAAGACATATGCGGAAAACCTCATGTATATTATTCGTATTTTATGTGCCATATTTGAATAGTTGTCTTCTAAAACTAACGATCATCTTAATTTGATTAGGAATTCACATGTCCTCGATGCCAAAGTGGCTTTATAGAAGAGTTAGAGGCTCAAGCAGCCATGGAAAGTTCTGGGTAAGCAACATGAAAATATTATCTAACCGATCAAATGCTTGGTTGAGGCGAGAATTACAAATTAAATGCATTTCAATTGTGCGCGTGGGAACAACGCTCTTAAAAATATTTGTTTCCTTACATTACATGTGCTTCGTTTACATCCTTGGCATTAATTTTCTTGTAGCGAATATCCTGATGATGACTTTGCTCATGGGCACCGAAATTTTGAGGTAATTAAAAGCCGCAGACATATGAATGCCTAATTTCTTGATCACACGTTTTTCGTGTTAACATTGTGAGCCCATCGATATTGTATGATGCTTTAAAATTGTCATCGGCCGCAGCATTGGTATTGGTTGAGGATCTTTACTTAGTTATTGATTTTTTTCAATTTCAATTTTACATTGTACTTCTTGAGTCTGCTTCGCTGTTTCGGTATTCTTTTGAAAATTTAGAAATTCATTCGTGAGACAAGAGTGACAACGGGTGAAATCCAATTTAAATTTTAGCCTCTAACTCATTAAATTACTCGGAAACTTCCAAACAGAATATTTTATTTATCTTGATTGCGATAACTTGTGGTGTGCTAATTCAAGTTTTAATTCCAAATGTCAAGTATTTATTGCCAACGACGATATTTACATATTTACTCCCAACGGCCAGGTTGTGAAAGCACTTAATCATGAACACAGATCCGTTCAGTTTTGTTTTATTTTCGTTTATTCCAATTGTAGTCATTAGAAATTCGTTATGAATAAGTAACATTTTTACTCCTTAATTTTCGCCTTGCCCAATTAGATATTTGGGTATCTAGACAATGCTGCGCAGAACGACCTGGACACCAGGGAAGGGCCTTCTCAAGGGACCCGGCAACAGACCTTTGCTCCCACAAGGGTGGCTGTTCGGAGGCGAGCTTATAACGCTGCGCCGCTGGAAGGGTATGACATGCATTTGAAGACGATTGGTTTTTGATAGACGATTTACTTTATTTGAAGATAAAAATAATTTTTGTTGTACGTCTGCTGCTGTACGTACGCTGCGTCTTCTGTTGTATCAATCAACATTTTTTTAGTTCAACTGTAGCACTACAGAAAATTCTGTTGCGTTTGGTTCAGTACTTTAATAACGAGATCCCGCGCCAGGAATCGAACCCGGGACTGTCAAGCCACAATTGGGATATGGCGAGTCGAACATAACAAAAATTATTATTCTAAAATTCACAAATTCCATAATTGTTAGACAATTTCCGTAAAATAAGTCCGTAAGTAAAGTTAGCTTAGTAAAAATGTTCCCATCACATAGTGCCTAAGCACCGAGAGGGGTACAGAAACTCCTGTTCTAATTCTATATGACATAAGCTCAAACAGATATAGAATTTTTTAATTAGCTATTAAGACGACGACGCCTGGGGCCTCTTCCTCATTTTCTTTGATGTATCAATTCAAACTATTTGTTTGTGGATTGAATGATCTTACATTGCGTGACGATTGTTTTTTTTTCAATTCGTTTTTGTATTTTCTGCGCCACTTACCATTTGTCTGCGTTTTTTTTTGTTTCAGTCTCATTCAGCAAATAATGGTTAATTTAACTGGAGGCGCAGGTAATTCACTCGTCAACTATCCCAAATTATTTTCGCAATTTCGCTGGGCACATTTTTGTTTTAATTTTGACCATTTCATTCTCATTTGTTTTGACGGCCATCCAGGTTTTGGAGGCAATGCGGGCATTCCAATGTAAGTGAATAAGGCCGAAGCCCCTTGATTCGCTCGCTTGTGCCCATGTTTCGTGTGGATGCTCACCTTGTAGATATTTTTAGTTTCTTTAATTTGCATAGTAATCCTGGTGATTACGCGTGGGGACGAGGAGGTCTGGACGCCATCATCACTCAGGTGAAAAAATTTTGCCATTCTGATTTACCAGCAATTTTGGCTTATTGCAACAAGGGTGTTACGGTAGTGTGATTTTAATATATACCCACCGACGCTGCTGCTTTTGGTCCCTATTCGCCTGGAAGCTTAAATTATTTGTCTGAAGCCATCATTCCTCTAAAGGTGTCGATCAATGGTTTCTATACTATGATAATTAAAATTTAGATTCGAAATTTGACCATCTCGATACTTGTTCAGTATTTCAGACTATTTAAAGATACTACGGCAAATTAATTACGGGTCTGGGGCAAATGTAAGCCTCAAATCCAATCGTAATTATTATGCTTCTGCTGTTGTAGCTGTTAAATCAACTGGACTGTACGGGACCGCCACCGTTATCAAAAGACAAGATAACTCAAATTCCAATGGTGAAAATTGCGCAGGAACAAGTCGGTAAGTATTTTTAACCCCGAAAATTCAGATTCACTAAAGGATGAATTCTAATCCACTCGCCATCGGACCTGTATCCCAGAGATACATTTATTTTGTGCTTGTCCGCCTTTCAGATAAGACGCTCCAGTGCACAGTTTGCATGGAGGACTTCAAGGTGGACGAGCCGGTCCGGTTACTCTCCTGTCAGCACCACTTTCACGACGAGTGTATCGTTCCCTGGCTGGATCTTGTGAGTGGAGCACGAGTCTAAATCTCATAAAAATGTTCTCATGTTTCTTTTGGCGGCGGTACGAGTAATTTTTTGTAGCGTTTTATGTTTTTGCTACTCATAACAGTTTTGTTTAGTATAGTTCCACTTGTGAGCTATACTGGAGCAAAATGTATAAATAAACGAGTAGATGGTAGATCGTTGCGTATTCTCAGTTCCAGCACACTTCAGACGTTATTTGAAAGCTCAGATCATGAAATTCATTAAACTGTGGTAGCCGTATCAAACCTCAGCAGTTTTAATTTTTATAAAATTGATTTAGCTGCGTTGGTCTGAACGATATATTGGGGCGTGCGTTACTGTGAAGGTCTCTTTTGAATCTGTTGGCGAATCAATTTGGTCTTAGGCGTCAAATTAATGTGTTTAGCTTTCCGAGTGTGTTGCAGTAGCGGTCTGCATTGATCTCGAACGCAGTTGCATCACTTTTTAACGGGCCCATTTCAGGTCATTTGAGGACGAAGATGTCGAAAAAATGAATATGTTAACAAACTGCAAACTACACGCTGCTAAACCACAATCTCGTTGACGTCAATCATGAGTGTAAATCATGGGGTTTCGCGTCCTTGTGCTGCAACGCTGGCTAGAAAGCAACTAATTAAATTTACACTTGTAGTTGGCTAACATCGCAAAGCCAAGCCACCCTTTTAACTTTAAATTTAACTAGGATGTCGATCCACCGGGCTTCTTTCCGCCTTCATTGATTAGAAATTTCCCCAGTGCACTACTAATTTATTGATGTATCGTTTGTACTCTCGACAGCACGGAACGTGTCCGATTTGCCGAAAGAGTCTCAACGAGGAGGAAGGTGGAAGCGGCGGCAGCAGTGGGGGCAGTTCGGGTGGCGGCGGACCCTGGGGCAGCGGTGGAGGCAGCGGCGGCAGCACCACAACTCGACCGTCGGGCACTGATTATGGCGGGCGATCTGCGCAGTCGACGACCAATGCGCCGGCAGCCTCCTACGACTACAACGACGACAACTTCGATTGACCCCCGCCCTTGACAACCCGACCCACCATCATCACCATCACCTGATTGATCGACCAACCCCCCACCCATATCGACGTCCCCGCGTGTAAAATGACTTGAGCCGACGTCGCTTTTCGCTGCAATCGGTTGGGTCGGCGAACGGGGATCGAATCACTCTTGTTTGAGCTGGACGACACGATTCGAACATTTCCCCCCGGCTCTCGTCCGTTTTAAACAATCCGCATTAGTTGTACAGGAAATTTGTGTGTGTGACTGAGTGTGACATGAGAGGAACATAACAGCGGGCACCACCCCTGTATGTTTGAGGGATGGGGATGGGGAGGGGGGTGGGGGTTAATGTAAAGTGACGTCTTATTACCGTGTTTGTAACACGCTGATGGACTTGACATAGTCTTTTTTATTTCTTTGGCGAATTTGATCAAAATAACCGCTCCATTATCCAAAATCAAACGTTTGACGTTCAGATTTAATTTATCGACACAATTACACTTGACTTCACCGTACGAATGGAGACTATTGATTTTAACGGAACTAAGAAAAAGTTTTGGAGCGGAAAAGCTATTCTTATGTTTCAGCAGTATGTATTCATTAGTTTCTTTTCCTTTTTCTACTTGCCTAGTAATTGGAAAGCAGATTGCAATCGATTTCTTAATTTGCAACTATTTTTTCAACCGCGCCTCCTTTAAATTAGATTTTCTTTCTGGTAAGGCATCCCATTGGTATCGCCTTCACCGCTACACCGCAACATTTGGGGGTGCAGTTCAAAAGGAAGCGACAACACACACAATTAAATTGCAAAATAATTTTGAGGCTATATAGTCAATGATGAGTGGCAAAATTCAATGAAATATCACAAGCTGAACTGATTTATACGTTAATTAGCTCATGAAGCGTTATAAAAGTGTTTCCAGTCGTTCGTTAAAATGTTATAAATGGATTAAAACATTTGAGGGGTGCAGTTCAAAAGGAAGCGACAAACCTTGAGCGCATGCTCTCTTTTGCAACATGGGGGAATATACGAGTAGATTAGCTTATCGATTGTGGTGAGAGCTGCTTTTTTCTTACTGTCCAGATAAAAAGCGGGCCTTATCAGTGACCGTGATTACAAAACAAATTCCAAAGTTGCTCAACTATTTTTGCTGACGCTTCTCAGTTTTAATTGTTCTCTGTGCTTGTCGCAGGGATGTATCAACCCGGGTTTTTCAAACAAAATGGTGACATTTTATTGTTTTCTTCACGATTCGTTAGGGTTTCTCTTATGATTTTGTAAATTATTCATTATTGTTTTTTAAAGACAATTTGTTTTGTTGAATCACCATTTTGGATTATGTTTCTTACCTTTTTTTGCATTTAATTGCTGGCCTGCACCCACTGTTTCAGCAGATTTTTCCCACCAGTTTCGCTGTTTGGCCGGTCAACAATAAGAATTTCCGTTAAAATTTATTGTATCCGTTAATTCGGCAAAGACTCTAAACAGGAATGATATGATTTGGCTTCTTCTTTAAGGAACACAAAAAATCTTTGCAACAATACTATCGACAAAGCTGCTAAAAGAGGCCGAGTAATTATTGCGAGCCAACCAATTTGAAACCAGTGTTGTGAATCATTGTCTAGTCTTTTTAATTATTGAACACCTAGTTAAATTTTTTGACAATGTCGAATTGTCTGTTGCAAAGAATTTTATATTGAGACGAACTGTATAATACAATGTGTACAGCAGCTGGATTTTTTTGCATACTAAATTACAGCGTATGAATAAAATTGTAAAGTTCAGATTCTTTATCGAGTCATTTTTTTTTTGCTAAAATATTCTTGATTGTGCATTTTTTGTTTCAATGGCGACGTCATTTGAGAGTGATCCGGTGATTTATTCCGAAAACAGCGGAAATAAAACCTTCCTGGTTGAGATCTAACGACTTCGTTTGTTTTATCATAAGAAATTTCAACTTTATGCTGATTAATCAGTTTAGCAAAACAGAGAAAGCGCTACTCAGTAGCAGTCTAATCGTATCTATGGTAAATATCTTTTATATGGGGCGGCAATACATGACATGAGCATGTACACGTATGTGTGGAATGTTCTTGCTCCTGAGAGAGGTACACTTTAAAATTATCCGTGTATGGGTGCGTTAATCTATACAACTATAAGTGAGAGCGATTAACGCGCCCACATATATACTACATTTTGAAGGTAAATAAAAGAAATAACAACAAAATGGCCGCGTACATCGTTTTGGTTTCTATTGCTACGGTTCCAAATGCGGTAACTGACACATAATATATTTTATATGTAATTGACAATGAAATAGGAATGTTAGCAGAGTGAGATACTCATCTGAATCATTTCGTAACCACCGATCAAAGTTAGCAAAAGGCCTAGACCATAACGCTAGTTAGTTGGCCAAGTCCAACTTGAAAACTCCCACCGTAAAACTATTCCGTGCTTCACGAACTTTATTTTAGATTTTTAGATTTAGATTTTAGATTTGATTATCGCCGCGCCAGACTCCGCCAGCGCCGCCGCGCCAGACTTATGAGCTAGACTCTCGGGCCGTCTATGGTGCTCGTAAAATTGTCTAGCCAATTTAGAAGATTTTGGCGTCATGGAAGACGTAGACTCACTGAAAAGCAAGCTCGACACATTGACCAAGACTTTGATAGAAAAGGACAAGGAACTGGACGAGTTGAGAAAGAGCGTCTCTGAGTTTCAACGGAAATACGAGCGAAGCGTCTCGTTCAACGACGATCTACGGAAGCAGGTTGAAACGTTAAGCTGTTCTTTGCAGAGCACCCAATTTGTTTCGGTGTTGCGACAAGATGCTGACACCCAGGTTTGCTCAGAGGACATAGAAGAAGGTAACAATAATTTTTATTTCCTTGCGTGGTCGGTCATATGAATATTCCATTGGTGTATTTAGATTTAGATATAATTATCGCCGCGCCGTGGTATTATGGCGATTTCCGGAAGTTATATTTAGTGAAGTTTGGAGCAGGCTGGCCACAAGCGTACAGCCCGCTGCCTGGATTTAAAGGTAGAGAGGAAGGGAGATTGCACTAGTTCCTGAGTTGTATTCAGCATATAAAAAATTAAAATGATAAAACAGTCTAAAATGTTGTATGCATTATGTTTGTGCCGGAGCGGTGATACCGTTGGATTGCGCCTGGATTAATTTTTTTTAAATACCAATACACGAAATGCTCCGTAATCTTGAGACTTGAAAGCTGGCAGGAATCCTCAACAAACATTTATGATCATTTTTCCGCTTTGCAGTTTGTGCAAATCAGAATTGGCTTGTGGCATCCGAAAAGGCAAATGTAAGTGTTTCCATTTACACTGTAGTTATAGTTAATAAGCAATAGCGCTTGATATTTCAGAACATATATTTTGACTGAGAGATGACATGTCGATTTTCAGTTATCGGTTGCCGACTGTGTAAGAGCAGCCGCTGAAGAGGTGACTAGGCAAGCAGGATTCGTATATGACGATGCCTCCGGTTACTATTACGATTCCACTTCCGGCTACTACTACGACGCAGTAAGTGTCTCAGGTCTTGCTATTTTTACCTGGTTTTGGAACCAGTTAAAAATAATAAAAATTTCTTTGAAAATTCGTGCATTTGTGTCTTGCAGGAGAAATCTCTATACTACGATGCCAACACTGGAATCTATTTCTATTACAACGCCGACACCAAAGTCTACGAATTTCATTCGCAAGTGGACATTTCTTTGCTCAAGACTGTCCAAGATGAAGGTGTTAGCGACGATGTCGAGGTCGCCAAGAAATCCAAAGAAAAATCGAAAGAGAAAAAGAAAGCCCGGCGAGACAAAGCGAAGGATAATCTGGAGGTTTGTTGATTTTACCCTATTGTCGTTGTACACACATGTACAAACCATTTTCTGGCGTGAGAATCTATCCTCTGCTATTATTAAACTTGACAATATTCTCATTTAAAATGCCTTTCATTTGAAAAACATATTACAAGAATGCATGAACCCGACGGTGCATGGGGTTACGCGATTATTTGCACGTTTCTGTTTTCCACTAAACAACCCTCACATGTCGCTTTTCTTTTTTCTGTTCCACAACTTTCAGAACGCCTCTGTCGACGATCTTGTATTGGCCCTAAGGCATTTAAACTTGGATCTCCTCGTGCATCAGGCTCTAGGTAATAACCTTTCGCCATTCCGCATCGTAAATGTTCTTTCTCTTTTTGACAGGCTCGTCGAACGTCCGCCTCGTCCAAACGCACATCACGATCCCCCGATGGTGGTAGGCAATCAAAAATACCCAAGCCCGCTGCCACCAGTGATGGTGTCTGGAAGGTCGGCCATCAAGGCGCCAGCGCCAAAAACTCGAGCCCCACGCTTTCAGAATCTAGCCGAAAGGATTCAGAATTGCCTCTCGACGACCATGAGGAGGCGGCAGCATCCTCGAGTGGCCACGCCATCATCGATGTGGACTCTACGTCCGAGGAAGGAGAGTGCTCTGATTCCTCGGTTCCTGAGGATAACTCCGTGGATTTGGTGTCCGATTCCGACTCGATGAGCTCGCACTTGTCAGCGGAAGGTGAGATTGACGCACACATCAATGGCTGGCGGCAAATAAATCCCCGTGTCTTTCTGTCCGGTCGGTGAAAGTGGTGCCACCGTTTATTTGCTAGCGTCGGATCGGCGTCTGTTTCCTATTCGTATTTAGAAATATATCGTCATTCAGAGTTGTTCTTGCTGCACTCGTGCAATTATGTGACCTATGTCATCACGGACTGGGATTGAGATTGGACACACAATGTATTTGAAATATCCAAAATAATTCCTGTCTCCCAAACACTGGTTGTGTTTGCATCTTCTGCATCCGTCTTGGACCATTTAATTGATGGAATCTTGGTCAGGAAAACATCACACAAATCATTTTAATTCGTTTGTGGTCTGTGGTGAGATCTGTCGGTTCGGCACAATTATTTTAATTTTATTTGCTTCGCAGAGACGGCCAACCGCTATCCGCCTTGTGTGAGGGCGATCGTCCAAACAACCGACCTCGATAGTCTCCTCGGGGTCGGCACCCTCTTTTTGGTCACGTGCACCGGCGCAGTCGTGGGCCGAGATAAAACCTGTGATATATGTTTGCCGGAGATAGAAGTGAGCAAGGTACGTTGATTTCACTCGCGACGCGGTAAACGTTATAACTATCTGGTGTCACTGGTACGCTTGCAAATGTGTTGCTGCAACAGATTTTTTTTAAGAAAAAATAGTGTGTTGCGGCAACAGATTTTTTTAAAGAAAAAATAATACTTATTTGTAAAACATTGTGATATGTGAAAAATCGTTGATTTTGGAACTCTAGGCGCACGCTGAATTTGGGTATTCCGACACGGGATCGGGTTATCACATCAAGGATTTGGGCAGTCAAAACGGCAGCTTTTTAAATGGCGAACGTTTGTCTCAAGTAAGTGAATGGTTTTCTTTGCTAATTTCTGGTAATATCATGGCTTTGGATGGGATCTATGGATACGCATGAATAATGCGATAATACATGTATGTACATGCATACATGTAATACATGCATGTGATTTAAGTCTTGGCTAGACGATGATACATAGGCTTTAATTTTAATATGTTTGTTTTTCTATTTTGAAATCCTAGACCAAACAGGTGAGTGATCCTCACAAAGTCATCCACGGTGATCTTGTCAGTTTTGGCTCAACAAAATTATTACTGCACATTCACAAGGGCTCGGAAACTTGTGACGACTGCGAACCCGGACAGGTCCAGGCAGCTGCGGCTTGGGCTAACCCAGAAAAAAAAGGTATAACCTTTGCTTGAATAATGCTTTTTCAAGCACTTTTATCATGTCTCGTTGTCTTATTCGGATTAAAAATTATTCTTGGTTTCTGGAAATTAATAAAACAAAATTCTTAGTTGGGTGCGGCACGATCTTTTTTTAATTTGTCCAAGTGACAACATTTAAGCAAAGTTTTGCCAATTATTTTGCTTCATGGCTCGATATTCTTCCATTTTTTATTTTAGAAATTCAGATCTTGAGCAAAGAGGAAAAGGAGCTCGAGCGTAAGCGCGCCTTGAAACAAATTAAGAAGAAATTTGGATTAGAGGTATGATATTGATTGACGAAACTTTAAATGATTCCTGTTGACTACTTCCACAAATTTGCACTAGAAAATATAGTGACAAATCAGGATTATCTATTTGTCGGGGACAAAACTGAATATATTTGTTCATGGGAAAATTTCTGGCGGTAAGTCACTGTCTTGAATTAACTAAACATGAAATTGCTTGGTGTTTTTCCAGTCTAGTCAATATGAAGAGAAGGACCCCGCCGTGACTAAAACTAAAAGTTCGCATTACCAAGATCGTGCATCTGAAAGGAGAAAAACGAAAGGAAGTGATAATCCCTACGAAAAGACTGAGGTCGCTTCAGTGGACAAGTGAGTGTCTTTGCCTGTTTGCGAATAGGAAATGAAAAATTATAAAATATATCCTCATGCATATTGTTTTACGAACTTGTAGAATTTCTTGTAATTGATATTTCGAATGCTTGAAAAATAATATTTTATTTACTTTTTCTACCAGGGCAATTGCTTCGGATAACAAGGGCTTCAAACTGATGCAGAAAATGGGATGGTCAAGTGGTCAAGGACTCGGAAAGTCCCAGCCCGGTATCACGGAACCTGTGAGTGCAATATTTAACAACTTATTATTTTTTCGATGGAGGCGCTTTTTCGCGGCAGTTGCTGGCCTGTCATTCTACTCTTCTGCTGCGAAAGAAAACATAGCCCAGTTGGTATTGCGACTGACTGTGGCTCGGCGGTCCCGGGTTCGATTCCCGGCACGGGCTCTCGGTTATTCGATCCCGGGGTGCTGGTGAAAATGTTCCCCTCACGTACTGCCCCTAAGCACCAAGAGGGATACAGAAAATTCTGTAGTGATATTTCATTACAGTGAATAAATTTTTTAAAATATATTTTGGAAGATTTTCTAAATTTTTAATATTTTTAAGTCTTAACTTTATTGAGAAAGTTTATTCCAGTGTCGAAGATCCAACGTTGGATAGCCAACTAAATCGTGAATTTTGTTAGCTTGCGTTTTTTAAAAATTGGAACCTTAACTTCATCCACTCCGCAGCCAAACCAAATGTGTTGTGCGATTCGATGTGCCATTGTTTCGGACTCAAGCTCGTTTGAGTTCGAGTCTCGCTTTGTTGTAAACCAGTTACACACCGATCAAGGCGTCTAGTGAACGTCATTTGGTGTGTTTCTATTGCACAAAATGACAACAATCATACAAATACAACGTTTTTCATTGGCGAGGTAGGCAAACAACCAAAGAGATACTTAAAATAATAATTCTAAAAAGACGGATTTTTTTATGTGGATGTGTCGCTGGACCGTGCGAGTTGACTCAGACGAACAAGATAAAAAAAAACGCGAAATGGCGAATAAAAATGCTAGAGAAAAATTAGTAACGATTTCTTTAATATCATGTAAAAGAAATTTGTTTGATGCATTGCGAATGGCTGTTTTGGTTTGCCCGAGGGCTTCCTACTTGAAAATATTATTATTGGTCCAGCCAAGCTCAATAATGATTGCATATTTTTATATTTCGAGTGGGTCATCCAAAAAAGTAAATCGCTCAGTCGTGTTCCTCGCCAAACCCGAGCTGACACGGCTCAGTATTTTGCAAAAATATCGATTTTAGATAAATGAAATATTGTTTAATAATACTTTGTATGTGCCATTTTGTTTTAGTATAGTTTGGCTTAAATTAGTGATTTGAAAAATTAATAAATGCCATTCCATGTACCCCAGGTTTTAGGAGGATAGTCCTGGAAATCAACATAAGTGTTCTGTATTTGCTCGCTTATCCGTCAGCTTATTTGACATATCACCAACTTAAGTTTTCAAATTTTGCGAGTACGATTTGTAAAGTACGATAGTGAAAGTTGGTGCAAACGGCCATAAGAAAAGTTGGAAAACCTCTCTTGCATCGCCGGTATTTTTAAAGTCGACGTACAGTTTCGACATTCAGAACCGATGACGCAGTTGAAGATATTTTTTGTAGCCATTTTTGCTAGCGCGAGCAGACACTCATTTATCAAGTCTCTGCCAAACAACATTTAAAAGTGGATTACATGAATACCTAGATGAACGATGGTGGCGATAATGGAGTGTTTTATAATTCAGTCGAGTGGTTCGATAGAAATTCTGCGTGTTAGGTGTTTCTTTTCGGTCACCGAATTGTCTCGCCATGTTTGTTGAGTGCCATTACGAGACATAAATCCCTGCTGTGAATTTTATTGTCCGGTCAGCATTAAAAAAAAAGTATTATTGAGAACATTTAACCGTTGTGTTAATTTTGTTCTTGGTCCAATTTTGACCAGTCCAAAATGAACAAACAGATAAACAGATTGAAGGTGTTATGACTGCACTATTACGGTGAGGCCATCAGGTTGCACACACGTTCTAACAATAGGAAGAGGTTTTTGCATTATTCGAGTCACATTCTTCAGTAACATTAACTTGAAGCCGATTGTTGCAGCTGCCACCCTCTCGTCTGTCTATATGTTGTTGCACGCCACACGTAGTGGCAGGCGACGGCAGCCATAAACCGGCGCTGGAAAATGAGTTTATTTGCGGTACATTAAAAAGCAATTACATAAAGTGCAACCGCTTCGATGCCAGTTTGAGCGCGCCGCATTTAGCACGTTCTATCAATGGCGCGCATAGACTGCTGTCCGAGTTTGCGAATTGCGGTGTGGCGATAACCGAAATAGTTGTTGGATTAATTCGCTGGCGATTAGGGATTCTCCTATATTCTCATTAGGGCTTCCTAGCATCGAGAGAACTCGTAAATTCGTATGATGGATATTATTTTACCATTTTTTGTTCCCAGTTCACCATGCTGACTTAAAACTAAAAATAATTTGTCTCTTACTAAAAACTGATATTCTGAAATGTGGTGTGGGAAAGAAATACATGTGTCAAGGCGCTCTCAAACATTATGAAATTTTAAATAAGGTGGATACTTTGTGCATGAACCTACGAAAGTAAAGTCCATGCGCGAGTATCATATCCACGATCCACATCCTATTGAAATAATCGTAACATTGTAGAATAATTGAATAACGTGCGTGTGTTCTGAGGGGCATGTGATGCGTTATCTTAGGTTAGTCGGGATGTATTTCTCGATTTTAGAAATATTGGGTTTATTTATATATGTACAAGAAGGGTGCCCGGCTTTGCCTGGGGTTACAGTAGCCACCAATGAAATAAAAAATTATTTGTTTAAATTTACCGGCTATTTTAAGTTTACACGCGATAAACGCAAACGTTAAATGTGAAGTAACTAAATTTCTCGGCTATTTTACGTTTACACGATGACACGCGATAAACGCAAACGTTAAATGTGAAGTAACTGATTTTTCACGTGCCT
>JAQGBY010002167.1:0-24419 GCA_034698785.1 Mycogona germanica
CCAAGAATTATTTTTAATCGCTCGAACGATGACGAGAATAGTTTAGTTCTCTTTGAAACTCGTATCGCTATCACAATAACATGTCTTTAATATCTCTTAAATTAAAAATAGAAATTACTTATCGATTGTGCAGGATAATCAGGGTAAATAGAGAAACAAAAATAATTTAGTAGGTAATATATGATTTTAAGAAATTGAAATTTTAATCAAATTTCTGCATTTGTTGTTTTAAAAGCAGTTAAAAATAGAAGATTAGATTGACAAACTAAGGTTCACAAAACGCCAATAATATAAAAGATGACTTACCTAGGCCATAGTTGGTGTGCTTGGCAAATGACGTAAACAGTTGACCACCGACTGATTCCAGATCCACGATCCTGTACCAGGGTGGACTAGTGACGGCCAATCCGTTAAGCACGGTATTGTACAGGTTGGGCAGAGTGGTTTCGGCCCATGACGGCAAACTGTAGTCGTAGATCTGCGGAACGGTGTACTGGAACTGGATACCTGTCATCAGGGAGTTGACAAGATAGAATACCACTACTTGGCCCCTCAAAACATTTAAAGCAAGTGAAAATAGATTTTTTTAAATACGCACCAACGTCATCGGCCTTTGAAATGTCGAGATTAAAACAGAGAAAGTTCTGTCCATACTCGTGTCCAGATGACGGATAACCGTAGGGTTGATCCTTCCACGGTGGATATTTGGGAACGGCATGAACCAGCCAGAATCCGCTGTCCTGATCCATCACCAACACACCTAATAGCAATTGGTCAAATTCATTCAAAGAAATTAAAGGTGCACTTCGAAAGAGTGAATTTTATTTTTCTCTTAACAACCGGAAGCAATCCTGATAATTCTGACCTTTTGAGTGTCCACTGGTGTAAGACGTGTTGCCATCTGGATTTTCGTCATTGTATAACACAAAAAGTAAATCCTGTAAAAGAAAAACATTCGTGTTTACTTTAACAGAAGGATTTATCCATTCGCCCGAATCTCCCGAAATGCAAATACGATGACTTGAAGACGTGAACTTTGAACTTACGGGATCTCGGGGCTGGGTGTAGATGGGGGCCAAGGTTCGTCCCATCATGGACGTGGCATTGTCCGTTCCCCAAGGTGACCAGGTCCAATCGTGCGCATCCGGTGTGGACGACAAGAGGAACATGTACGCATCGCCATATTTAATGCTGGGGTCGCTTGTCGGATCACTGGCGTTCCTTGGAACCTTGTAGGCGTAATACCTGAGCAAGTGGAGCTTGATTAATTCTAAATTCTGAACTCAAAATTAGAAAAAATTGAGATCGAACACATTTTTATATCTACCAGTCCACGGCGTTGCCATCATCGTCTCGACAGCTAAGACCAGCTCCGGCCGACGTGTGAAGTAAGAAGCCGGTGAGACCTAACAGTAGAAGAAAGCGAAAAGACCCCATCTTGTTCAAATGGATTGTCTTACTAGCGAAGAATCTGCTCCGTTGATTTATTTTTATACAGTTCGGAAAGTGTCGATCACAAATTAAATTTATCTAATCGCTGATTTTAATCTTTCACCTGAACAGCTAAAGAGCCTGGGGCACAAAATTGGACATTGACAAGCTATAGGGCAGATAAAATGTGATATGCCTTATTGATATTGCCTGTTGTGGGGGTATTTTTAAATTATCTAGTTATCTAGAATAGCAAACCGATATTTACTTGAAATTTGTTGTATTTATCAATACATGTACAGAGTAAAGACGCTTCAAAAGTAATAAATCCAAATTCATTGGAGTTTTTTACAAAAGATTGTTGAAAATTATAGGTGAAGATCTATTCCTATGAACCATTTAGAATGATTCGGTCACTCGATCATGTGATTTTTGCGCTTGTTGTCAAATATTTTGACGTGATTACGTCAATTATTATCAGAAGTGAGTTACGAAAATATTACGAAATATTCTCCGCGCATTTGACATGTTTCCTAGCAATCATTCTGTTGGAAATGCATATTCCAATAACAACATTTAAAACAATTCGTTGATAATTAATTCACCTCCATTTAGAGTCTCCAAAAGAAATTATTTTTACTAATATTGTTGTCTGTGACATATTGTATATTGCGAACTAAATGTGGAGGCGTGATAAGTGTGTGCTGATTAAAAATAACCACATTGTTAAACTGTGACGAAAATATACTGAGTAAGAGAGGCTTCTTGAACACAAGATTTGATAAGTATTATCTAACTTTTTGATGGTTGAAAATATCATCACTCTGACGCAAAAACAAAAGATTAATAAAGAATTTCAGCATGAATAACAAACATCAATCAGGTATTGTATTTTCCAATGTCAAACTGGTGTATTGGACCCACATCATTGGGTTTGTGTTTTGGCTCGTTATTAAAGACAAAGTTTAATCGGTGATCTGTTAAAAAAATCCTCATCTAGTATTTAAAAAAATAAAATCGGTTAACTTCTTACAGGTCTATTGACAGTCGCCAACAGTCGCCAGGGTTTCGATTAATTCGGCTATTTTTGCATGGTTTTTAATTTTAATTTATGGTTTTTAATATTAATTTTCTTACGTGTGACAGTTTCACCATTTTCTCAACATATGTTCGATATATAAAATCGCAATCAATTGTACCAAAAATAAAGGATTATTATTCTCGAAACTATCTGGGGTTTTCAATCATTCGACTTGACTCTAACCTATCTCCAGAGTTAAACGCTGAGTATAGATTTTCGCGTTATACAATTTATAAAGTCGTGACGATTTCGAAAATACAATTCCCATAAAATTACGTTACCATTTTGGACAAGAATAAGTGTCACACTTAAACTTTCAGAAACTTCGGTTGGCGCGTCATGGAACCAAAAGCGACGGGAATCCAAACTACATTTTCCGGAAGTACTAAACGATTAACTATTAAATACTAAACGACTGACATGAGTACTACTGTAATCTCACACTACAACCCGAACGAGCGGTTCAAATGTGATCCGACACACTTTGTTCAAAAATAATTAAGAGCAATCTCACACTGCGACGACGACTTGAGTTTCATTTCACTGTTTCAAAACTGTTTTGATTCATTAATCGCCGCAGGATGAACCCCACAGATGGCGCCACCTTCTATACGCGCTCATCACTTCCGTTGACGACAACCTATTCACGAAGCAACATATTCGTTGCATTCTCGCAACAACAAAAAATAACTCATGTCAGCGCAACCACTATTGCGTCGAGTTAATTGCAGTCGTTGTCCATTCGCATCCTTCAAGTTTATTGCGACTGGCGCTCCTTTGAGCTGGCCCCAAAATTGGGAGTTGAGTTACTTTTTTCGTCGCCGGCATATTTGTTTTGCATTTACTTTAAAAAATCAAAATTAAGTCAAAGCACATGTCATCGGTCTCAAAGAAGTTTAGTGAAAATTTCATTTAAATGTCATTCAACTTATCTGGAAAAGATCAACTGATGCTGTAGGGTGGTCGACATTTCCACGTAATTAGCCCAGGTAAGCGACAAGTTTATTAAACACTTATAACAGTTTTAATTTATTGCACTTAAGCGAAATTTTATCTACACTGTAGCGTAACCTCTCCGTTTGCTTTTAATGTCAACTATGACCATTTCACAGAACAAATTAATCAAATAAATGCGTTCCATCTGATGGTAACGGCCCATGTAACATTGCCATAATATCATAAACCTAATTAATAAAAGCATATAATTTTTTGTAATACATTATACATTATACATTATGCTATCTCTAATAACATTTACTCGATCAATTAAATTTTCATCTAACTAATTTAATTTAATAAATATGGGTTCACAATAGTTGTAACAATTTTATGTTATCGATAATTTTGTTAAAACAATGATCAACTCACAAAACAAAATTGTAAAATTGGTTTCATTTATCCAAATTAAATCAAACTAGGTCACCATATACTACTTCGTCCGATTCTAAATATCACTTGTCCGTTTCCGTTCCCAGAAATATTGGCCTAGAGATTATTTCGAGTGATAAAATGTTTTAAGAGATCAAGTGTCTTTCACTAGTTTGTCTGACGATTGAGCAAGCTTATTCACTTAAACTGTCCTTAACAGTCTCGTTCACTCCGTAATTGAAATTGAATAGTCTCTTCTTTTTTTTTGTAATGGTAGTGAACTATTTTCTGCAGTTTCGGTTTCATAGGAGGCCAGTATGCTCTTTGATCGTCTTAATTGATGATTGGTGAAGTCCACACATACGTACTGAAGGCGACAGCGACCATATATATTTTTTTTTCTATTTGACTAGACACATGTTATGCTAGCTGTTATCTACCACGCATATATTGCGACACTAACTAAAGAAACCTTGACAGCAAAAGAAACAATTTAGAGCCATGTGTTACGTAGAATGGCTAACGTTATACATCTCTACAATGAACCCTAAAATCATCAACGCACAAAATACTTCAAAGTTGTACGATTTCTGGATTAAATGGACAAATTTATAAAATATCTGGATAAAATTATTTTCATAAAAATAGTATGATGTTTTGTTTTTCAGTGATTCGCATTGAACTAAATCTTGTAAAAAGTCTAATGTCGTAATTACAAGATTAAGTCAAACAAAAGGTAATAAAACAAAATACAAAATGTGATCAAACTAAATTCAAGATACAATAAAATAAAATACAAGAAGTAATCAAACAAAATACAAAGAATAATCAAATGATTTTCAATGACAATCAAATCATTTGATTAGTTTCTATATTTTGTATACAAGAGATATTACTGAGAAAAAAATCAACAATGTTTGACAACAACAAAAGTGTGTTTGTCAACAATAATTTGTAATGTTCTATTTATTTTGCTATGTCATTGTGGCAAAAATAAATAATTATAACAATGTTCCCATTCGTGAATGAATTTTTCTCTTCGATTATTTCAGGTTTTAAATCATTTCAGGTTGAAGGTTCTTTATTTTGATTCAAATATCTATCCACATTTATTATTATTATTAAAATCAGTCTGTTTTCATTTTGTTTTTGTCACATAAGGGTTTTTTTTGTATTCCGTTGTTATCTTTTAGCAAAGAGGTCCAAGATGGAGTCTTCGTATTCCAAAATCGAAAATGGACAGTTCATACTTTTGACGGAGAACACTCTGTATCCGGACAATGTTGACGTGTCGAAAATTCCTAAAGTGCCTGATCCAAGATTAGAAACAGGCTTACCACTCCCCAAAGAACTAAGAGCGAAATTTCCTCGCCGTCTTATTGGAATACCCATTCAGGAAATTGACCCCTACTACTACAACCGAGAGGTAATGCATTTAATACTTAGACATAAAATTACCTGTATACCGAAGAACTGGACAAAATCAAAAATAACTTACAAGTGTATATGAATTTTTTTAGACATTTGTTGTAGTAACGGCCAATTGGACAATTGATAGACTCAGCTCCAGCAAAGCCTTTTGGTATTTGAGTCCATTCAGTAAACCAAGAGCAGCTTCCATAAGGATTGTATCTCATTCGTTGTTTCGTCTGATAATGCATTTGGTTATCATCAGTTTCACCTTCATCGAAGTGCTACCCATTTCATTCATGGATTACTCTTGGTAAATACTAGGAAATTGGTTAAATCAAACATCATTTATGGACTTTATTTTTAGGACTAAAAAGAAAGGCTGTTTTTAATCTTTAATCTTGCATATCTTGTTCTTGTCATTAAAATGCTCAGTCACAAATTTTAACAAGCGTTTTTCGTTTGAACTATTGCTCTGGTCAAACAATTAATTCACAATCATTTAACAGGCGACAAATTAATTCAACGTATTCTTTCGCAGGATTATTTTCTGCTTCATCTTCGCCGCAGAAGTTGTTCTTAAAATTGTTGCTTACGGATTTCTGTTGTCTCCCTTTTCGTACCTGCGAAATCCCTGGAACTGGCTGGATTTCACCTTAACAAATACTGGGTAAATACATAGGAAATTACGATTTTAGTTTATAAATAAAGGCGTTGATTGCAACCGAGTTTGGGCGCGTTAACAACCCTCAATCTAAGATCGCATAGACAACTAGTAAATAAACATGAACTAACTTCCTTATTTGTCGAAACCAATTTACTCAGACGTGGAAATTGGATATAAAGCTATTTTTCTCCCGTAAAGTTCCCAATTCTGTATTTCAGATAACTACAGACTGTATTATCAACATTTCAAAATAACATACCCAATATCTGTTTAACTTGTTTGTCGTTCTCAGATGGTTTATTGGCCTGACTGTGGACAGAAATCATATTGTTCATCCGTTGAGATCGCTGCGACTTTTGCAACTGGGTACAGGTAAGCAACTGCTAACAGATGATTAGTGCCAAAATGGTAGCGATTTATTTGCTGCGATTTGCTGATCATGGTTTGATTCCCAGTTTAGGCATTTTCGTTGCAATTTCTTCTTTTTTTTATTGACCAAAACGATATCTTAATTTAGTTTCCAGGTTGTCTTTCAATTGGGTATTTCGCTCGGTTCGTCTACTCAAAGACTTGCTCATCTTCGTGGCCTTCATGTTCGTCATCTTCACGTTGGTGGCGCTGCACACGTACCACGGAATCATGCAGAACAAGTGCGTCAAAGACGACAAGAACAGTTGGACATTCAATCTCACCTATCTTCACTACGCCAGGAAGCATGGAGTCCGTCATATCGACCGTGAGCGACATTTTTACAAATTCGATATCATTTTTGCAAAATTTCGATTCAAACAGATCCAGCTTAAATGTGACACAAGCGATAATGATTAATGTTGAATGCTGCAAAAGAAAAAATTACATTGGGCTTGCTTTAATTTTATTTCATGGTTTCAGGTTAAGTTTTGTCTTTTGGTTACATAATAATGTTTACAGTGAATGTTTTTTGTTTTGAACTCGTAGAACCTCATTCGATCGTTATTTAAAATAAAATTTCAGTGTCGTGGTATCTTCTGGAGGGTGAGACGTACATTATCTGCGGAAACAATTCAGGATCCAAGTACGTTTTCGCCTATTTACTTTTCAATAGGAATACATTTGTCCATCGTCCATGTCCATGTAGATTCGACCATCGTTTTCCCTCCGATGGCTTCTTTTGATCCTCAATTCTTTCAGTCAATGTCCGGAGGGATACACGTGTCACGCCGACACTGAGATCAACTCCAATTATGGATACACCAATTTCGACAACTTCGGATGGGCATCGATGCAGGTGGCGCGACTGATGACAGTTGACCTCTGGGATTCCCTGTTCCAGCAGGCAAGTACCATAACCTCCGTAATCCAGCTAAACGAAAGAAAAGAAAATTCAAGAATTCAAAAATTTATAAACATTGGTGTAAAAACACGGGCTCCATAAATAAAAATAATAAACTGCATTTTGTAAAACGTACATTGATCTTTTCCTTCGTCAAACCCCAACAAATTAGTAGCCATCACTTGATTCATGTGCCTTATTGTCTAAAAATAAGGTCATTTTTATTATTTTTTAATTCTCACAATTTGGGGGTTCTTGTTCCAGGTTCGTAGTACTCTTGGTCCGTGGAACATCATCTATTTTCTGGTGGTGGTCATCTTCGGCGGTCATCTGGTCACCAACCTGTTGGCGTCGCACATCGCAGTCGGATACGGTCAGCTGCTGAACATTATCGATGGAAGCAAGCTGGAGGATCCCGTAAGCGAATCGTAAAGGCTTCACAGACGCATGTTTAAGTGATCCAGCATTGTCAACTTCAGTGACACTTAATGTTTTTTTTCAAATCAGGACAATGATAAAGAGACAACTGAAGATCAGAAAAGCGTAGAGGTACGTGACACCAACGAGGCTGGGCCATCGCACGCTGCCGAAGCCAGTCCGATATTGGTGGACACGGGAATAGAAAATGTGGGTAAGTCATAACACTTGGTTTTTAAAATATAAATTAAAATTGTATTCAATTTCGTTAAGCCGTTCGTAAGTAAACACCCGAACAAACATATTAAATAAAATAAATTAAAAATATAGGGCATTCAGATTCAGGATTCATAGATAATCTTTAGTCCTGATTCGTCTTGAAATCCAATAGATGTTGACGCTGCCGAGACCATAGAAGAATACGATGACGACGACTGCGAAAGTGAAACGGCGAACGAAGTGTATTCGGTGGGCTGCGATGGGGACGTGGCTCAGCGCCTGTGTCTAGTCATTCTCGATCTGTTCTGCGCCTGGAAGTGCTGCGACTGTTGCGACACCATGCGACGTTACTTGCAGGCTGCCGTCAACCATTGGTCTTTCAAGGCGATCGTCTCCGCCTGCATACTGTTGAACGCGATTCAGTGTTTGACGTTGAACGACATTAATGCCAAATATAATGATATCATTCATACGATTATAAGGGTAGGGATTGATTGCAATTGATGCGCAGATACAACTTCAAGACATTCCACATTATTTGAATTTTTTGTTCCGTCTGCAGAGAAAATGTCGTGTAACCGTTCTTTTCGTTTTCTAGATCAACATTTACGTTGCCTTCATAGAGGCGGTGCTGAAGAATCTAGCTTACACGCCGAAACAGTATTTTAAAAATCCGTGGAATATTATGGATTTCATTATAATACTTATCGGAATACTGAACGAGATTGCCTTTGTAGTTTTACACTCCGCGGATAATGTCGGATTCATTTTAGTGGTAAGTCCAAACGTCTCAGATATTTATATCAAATGAAAATGTACAGTTTCTGTAATGGCAATGATTAAAACTTTAACGACTCATATCTCGAGAAATACTCAACATCTAGATCTGAAATAAGTTGCGCTCTACTGCAATTTTGCGGAACTATCGACAGCTCAAATTTTATTCAATTTCGTTTCGCCGTTTGTAAGTAAACTTTCTTGGTGATAATATAGATATACAAATTTCTGAGAAGATTATGATTTAATAAACTTTAAAACATGAGAAAAAATATTCAGATATGTGTAACATTTTGATAATTATTGTGCAATCGACATCAAGATAACAAGAGCATCTTAAAAAGTGGAAGATGCCAAGAAGTCAGTTTGAAAAAAGGTGTTTTAAAACAAATTTTAAGAAGTTACTTTTTAGTTTAGGTTACACATTTTAGGTCGCATAGTCTAAGAAATCCCGCAGTCTCCAACGTCCCTTTGTTTGGTGTATTTTCAGTTCCGAGTGTTCCATTTGGTGAAATGGTGGCCAAACTTAAGGGCGCTTATAAACATGGCCGGCACCAACACCACAATGCTCATTCTGACTGTTGTCATTTTTGCCAACATGGGTTGCCGCATGTTCTTCATGAAATATCGGGCCTTTCTACGCGAGCATCCTCTGGAGAAACTTCCACTCTGGAATTTCCACAACAATGCCAACTCTTTCGTGACGGTTATCCGCGTCTTGTGCGGCGAATGGACGGAACCGTTCTGGCATTGTCACCGGATCAACGGCTGGACATGCGCTCCCTACTTTATGGCACTCTTTGTCGTTGGCAATCTCGTGGTACGTACCCTTTTTACAAACACCAACAGCCCTGAGCTGATTTACATTGTTAATTTGAATCTGCCGATTTGATTTTCATTCACAGATTATTAACGTGTTCGTGGCCATGCTGCTCGGGTCAATTAGGAGTCACAATTTGTGCGATACCGATTACGAGGCCGACGAGGTGACGTTTTACACCAAACATAAGATGGCGGCGTTGAGAGGCTGGACTTGGATTGTCTCACTCGTTTTTAGAAAAGAGTATGTATTGTTTGGGGAAATGGCTTAATGAAACTTTACTCGTTTTCTTGTGGCTGTTACGCCGAGAAGCGACAAATATGAGACCTGTCTCTGAGTGAGAACGTCAACTGATCTAAACGCCAAATACGAGAGACGTCAAAATTGGGAAGTCTACTATCAGAACGGTCTTTGAGCGAGAACGTCAATTTCAATAAACGTCAAATACGAAAACCATCAGAAACAAGAACATTATCGTCTTTAATGTTTCCTATTATTGGTGTATCTTGAATGTGTATCACTTCTCAAGTTTGTGGGCCAGGTCTCTTACATTTGACGTTTCTTGTGCGTGACGCGTCCTCTGATCCAAAGTATGGATCGTTTTAAAAAAAAAAGACACACACAGAATTAAAATAATTTCGAATAGCGGAAAACTACTCGATCTCAACTGTATTGTATCTCATTTAAATATTTATTTAAAAGGTCCTCCACTTCCGGCGGCGGCGAACTGACGTCGGCAGAGGTCCGTACAGCAACGACTGAAGCCCAATTTACAAGTGAGTCATCCAAACCGGAAGCTGTGCATGTGCTTGTACCCTTGAGAATTTTTATTGTGCTCATAATTTCTTGATGATTGTTATGAAATGTGTTTAGTAAGTCTGGAGGCGGAGGACGAGTCAGATCGTGGACCACCCACCAACTCATTTAGGTCATGGTACAATCGAGTAAAGCTCGAATTGAAACCCCGAGAGAGTCGTCCCACACGTCGCTTGTCCAGCTTGCAGGACAGGCTGGTCACTGTTATGGAGAACTCCTATTGCTCAATCGCCTACATTATCTTCATCGTGGCCGCGAGTATTCCATGGGTAGGTGACCTAAGTGATCTAAGTAAGTCTAGCTTATAAACAGAATTGCAAATTCTCGTCTTTTAAACGTGGGCATCTCCCCAGCAGTAATAGGAATGTTATTTCCCTTTTTTCTTCACAAAGGCTTTCGATGACATAAATTTACGCACCTCAGACTCAATCGCACATACCATGAATATGGTCAGTCTCTTAGTGGGGCTTGCCGTCGCCACGATTTTTCTCGTCGAGGTCATCCTGAAGTGGTTCTGCTATGGCTGTCCCAAGGAATGGCTCAACGACAACTGGAACCTATTCGATCTGACCATTACTCTGGTAATCCAGACGCGGTTTCTATCCCGGGGTACTGGTGAAAATGTGCCCCCAGCAATGTGCTTAAGCACCAAGAGGGATACAGAAACGCCTGTAGTGCAGAGACTTCAGTGATGGGAAATTTTAAAAATGATCTACTTTACAATTGTCCACATCCTTATATTCTGTTTTCATTAACAGTTGCAATTGGTAACCTTGTGGGCTTTTAATGGCACGATGTTTGTATACCTTCTCCCGCTCAAACTGATACCGAGAGTGGAGAATTTGCGGGTGAGTCTCCAAAATTTCGAAGATCATCCTTTCGAAGTGAAATCACGCGCATGGACAATTAAATTAACGTCGAATATTTAACGGGTTATCATTGGTTGCACAGGTGGTTGCAAAAACGCTCATGTATGGTTGCGGAGACCTGTTGGACACCGTTCTGGCCTGCGGATTCACATGGCTGGTCATGTCCGCCGTGTGCCTGTATTACTACAGCGAGCTTCAGTGGATATGCCTGGAAGAATATGGTGATGGATCGAGAGAGAACATGACGTTCAGCGAAGATTGTCTCTTCTATGAGAACACCTGGATGAACAGTCTGGTCAATTTTAACAACCTGGGTTCATCCCTGCTCGCCTTGCTACAAGTGGTACGTCATATAATTAATTTTTCGTTTGTGTGTTCTTCATTTCATCAGTCCTGACAAATCGAACTCATCAAATGCTCGCAAGAGCAACTCGTTGCGAAAAGCTCCCCCTGATGCTGTACCGCAATACGCGTCAATTTCTTAAAAAACACGTAATTGTATTAGTATTTCTGGCAGCAAATCTTTTGTTTTGCTTCGGAATTTTGTTTTTCTTCTTTGATAGGATTTAAAAATATTTGCAAGACATATTCAAAAGCTAACCTCGTTTGCTCTTAGTTAACATTTTCAATTTGAATTAGGCTTTATCAAAAGGATGGATGGTTTCGTCGGAAAAGAATCCTACCGAGTTCATTGTAAGTATAATTTTCAAATTGATGAAATTTAAGTATTGAAGCAGGTGATATTTTCTCTTCTGAACAAACGTTCTGTTTATTTGTGTACAGAGACCCGATTTGATTCACCTCGTAGAAGGAATTTTATTTGGCCTGTTTCTCGTCTTCGGAATATTGAGTGCTCTAGCTCTGATAATTCGAACATTTGTCAAGAAAACGAACAAACAGAAGAAAGAGATAAGTTACCATTGCTTGTCTGTGATTTCAATTTACACAGTAGAAGGTTGCATGTGCCACCTAACGCTATAATTTATTTTGAAGAGACTCGTAAGTGTAATTTTACCATAGATAAATATTTTAATTTGTTTTCTATGCATAAGCGAAGGAATCATCCTACATCACTCTTCTGATGACCAAAGGTCAAAGAAAATCGTACAACGCCAACAGCGATTTGTTTTTCGTGAAACCGATTAAAGCATTGCCTCGACCAGATGTAAGTTCAAAGTTCAATTTATAATTAGAATTTTGAATCTATTGATATCGACTGGAAATTCAACTGTGAATAGATGAACGTTCTATACATGATAATTTAAAAAAAATGATGATATATTGATTATAAAGATATAATAATTTCTTACTAAAGGAAAGACTTTGCTGCTCGAGCATCTATGAGTTCGTCTCTACTGGCAAATTCGATGTAGTCGTGACCCTAGTACTTCTCTTCAACACTGTCACCTTGACGCTCTTGGTCCACAATCACAAGACCAACCTCAAGATGGCGTTACAATACGTGGACCGAGTCTTCGTCAGCTTTTTCGTCTTCGAAACAACCTTGAAGCTACTGACTTTAAGAAAACTATTCTTCCAATGCCACTGGAATATCTACGACTTGATCGTTCATTTTCTATCACTGTTGAGTAAGTACTTTATAAACGATTTATTGTAATCATGATACTCTCAATACACAAAATGGAGTTCACAATTTCATGAAATGACTCTAAAAGATTTAGATTATAAAGATTTTTTCTGTACAAAATTTTTTCATTCCAGATATAATTCTCAACGTGACCCTGGCCAAATACGTCACATCCCAGTTCGTATTCGCCACCTATTTCTTCGCCATCCTGCGAGTCATTCGATTGGCCCGCTTCATCAAGAGCGTTCGCTATGTGGCCTCCAGCCTGTGGAGACTGTGGCCAGCCTTCCTCAACGTCACCCTTTTCGTGTCCATCTGCGTCTACGTCACCTCGCTGGTCGGCATGGGCGCCTTCAAGTTCGCCGCCTTGAGAGGATCCATCGACGACTACCACAACTTTCAGACCTTCGCCTCGTCCCTCCTGGTGGTCAGCAAGCTGACCCTCACTGCCGATTGGATGGGCATCTTGGTGGGGCTTCTCGAACAGGGCTACCTCTTCTCTTTTATCTTTGTCACCGTCTACATACTGTGGAGTCTCTTCATCGCCATCCAGTTCGGCACCATCATCCTGTTGGAGTTTTACAGTAGCCTACGACGGAAACTGAGTCTGGGCATCACCGATGACATTCTAAATGAGTTCAGTCACACCTGGAAGATCCTGGACCGGGACGGAACCGGTTATATCCCGCTGGACACGCTCCCCGACCTAATTCACAGTCTGCCGTCACCCCTGCAGATGGAACGGCCATCAGCTCTTCAGGTGGCGCTCCTCGACCTTCCCATCTACGCGCAGGACCGAATCGCCCACGACGATTTGCTTCGCTGTCTCCTGCGAGGATTGGATCCTGAGAGCAGGGTCAACGTCGTTGAGGGTGTCGACCAATCGGCTGACGACGATTCGAGGGGGGAGAACGTAGGCAACTATGACGTATCTGACGCGGCCGTCTCCACGACGCTCCAGCGACATCGCCAAATTAATGCTGCCAAGATTCAGCAATGGTGGCGAAGCAAACGAAATCAAAGAGAGGAATTTTAATTTTAATTAATCAATATGGAATTATCAGATTCGTCGTGAACTTGTATTTTTTTGGACCATTTATCATGCTTGTGCCTGAAATTAGCTATCGTTGGTACTGAGAAAAAATGATGTACCTTTTCAATATAAACACATTTTATTGAAAAATACCATATGACTAGCTCGCAAACATTCTTGAACACATTCAAACTCAGTCGATTGCCTAATTGTTGTTAAATTGGAGAGCGACGTTAATTAAAAACAACACAGGTGCTGTATTAAAAATATATTTATTGGTTTCTAATGCGCTGAATAGACCACAAAATTTCGACATCAAGGTACAATTAATCTTTGAATAGGTGGATTGGAAACTTCAATGTTTTTAATATTTTAATAATTTCTATTACGTTCAAATATTTGAATGTTTGAATATTATTTCCACCCTGATGAATTAATTTTGAATTATTTTCATTTGTGACGTTTCAGCCGTTTAAATTAGTGGTTAACAAAAGAAAACAAGTAATCAGGCTATGCATATACTAATTGTGATTCGGAGTATTTTTGCACATTTTTATAAAAGCAACAACACATTGAAGCGATTGCGGTTCAACATCGATTTAAGCTGATTTCGATTCACGACTCTTGTAGAATGTAACAGATTTACAAAACGCGTGTGTGGACAATAGAAAAATGAAATAAAAAAGAACATAATGATGCATATTTCGATACATTGAGTAATATTTGTTTTTTACAATTTGCGCCACTGCTTAGAAACATTGAATTTAGCAAGATGGAGGGGGATCATAGAGTACATTATAAATCATGTAAGTCAACGTCACCAGTGACCTATGCATATTATAATTGTGGTCCCTTAAGGAATTTTCTCGACAGTCACTTCCGTCCTCATTCATTAATTATCCAAAATGAGTTTAGTGTAGATAATGGGCATTGAAATGATTGCATTCGAAAAAAGAAAAATAGGTTACTAGAGTCTAAATTCATCGAGTTAAATTTTAAAAAATGTAAAAGCGATACGTACTGGTGACATAAATTGGAAATAATGGGGCAGGTTATACTCATATAACAAATATACATATGTATATTTACATGTATATGGTAGCAGAGGCACGTACAGTGGTAAGACTAAATACAGGGTTCTTTGAGCTTCTACAAGTATTTCTATGAATATAAATTCTTGTCGACTGGACTGATTTTGAGCTGCATTTTCAATTACATTTTCTAATTGTAATATGGTTTCAAACAATTTTATGTTTGATGGATGTGTTTTGCTCTTTAAGATAGTTGAATTCATTTACAAAACCATATCTGTATTCTGCTAAATTCGTGATGTTCTTAATATTTAGATAAGAGACATACATTATTCCAGCTATTCTAAACTGTGAAGAGTAAGGCAGTGAGTATTTATTTGATGCGCCGAAATTGTGCATAAATAAAAAATACAGTATATTAAAATTATAAAGTGAAAGGGCGAATGTAATAAAAATCGTAGACTTGAGGTATGAAAGTACACGAAGTTACCAAACAGTATAAGATATCAAAAATGCCGAATTTAAGGAGTAGAACGTTCTTCTCTCAGACGACAAGATTTTTAGACAACTTGCCCTAAATCGTTCTTCTTAGCGCAACAGCAGCGACACCACCTCTTCATTCGACCCCCGCTCTTCTCCCGTTGGCCGACCGAAAGCTCGCCGATCGCCGCCGACGGTCGAGCGATTTTCCCTTCTTCGTCCACGTCGGCCAGAATAGCCCGCAGAGTGTGCGTGAAAGTGATGCGGTCGTCCTTGTCGCGAGGCACGGCCAACGCCTCCACACCTTCCGGACTCAGATCGGCGATTTGCAACGGCGTGGGCAGAATACAGATGAGGTCGTACAGGTGACGGTGAGGGATGGTGCCTTCGCCCAGCTGATCGTAGCAGTGCCAGGTGGCCACGAAGTCCTCCAGCTCCTGATCCGTAACGCCCAGTCGATACATCTCCTGGATTCGATGGTAATTCTCCAGGAGGATCACCACGCCGGCTTCCAGCAGGATGAACGCGCAGACCATGATGAAAGACACGAAATAGATGAAGATCAAGAAGGGATCGATGTTGAGGTCGGCGGCCAGGGAACCGTAGATGCCGTCCCAGCCGGCAAGCGTAACCAGTTGGATCATGGTCAACCAGGCCGGCATGATGGATTTGTAGTTGTGAAATTCGTCCAATGCGCCGATCATTTCTGCCTCGCGGAACCAGACTATGCCCAGTTGCGCGTACGCTAAGGTGACCAGCAGGAAGAGCAAACCGATATTGTTGGAGGCCGGCAGCGACACCCACATGTTGTAGGCGATCCGTCGGATCCACTTGATCCATCGGACGAAGCGGATCATTCGCAACAGGGCAAACAAACCCGGCGACACCAAGAACATGGCAGAGAATTGCGGATGAATTATGATGTCCAACACCAAATCTGTGTGAAAAAGAAATTTAATTTTTGTAAATAAAAATAATGCGGCAAAGTAAATTATTCTATTTTTTAAAACATAATTACAGAAATTGTAATCATTTTTAAAGATTAATTGATGTTCCACATGTGCATCTCACTTTTTGACGTGCCAGCGTCTTTCAGTAGGGGTCTACGTTGCAAGACTTGCAGCGGAAATGCTCGCAGCGGAAGTGCAACACTAAGCCCGTTACTCAGTGTTTATAAGTGGCGCTTGACCACACATTTTAACGCTCTCCAGCGTTAAAGCAGCGAGTTTACGAGAAAGATGAATAGATTTTGGATAATGTCATACCAAGTCCCAGTTGCACTGAGTACAAATGATTTACGCGATACAATGCCGATCGTGATCTACACCCAAATGCGAACATATCGCCAACGCCATCTGTCGAGCATTCGCTTAAACTCGCCGCGAATCGAAGGCGCTGGCTCATAGACATATTTAGACTGAGTGAAGCAGAAGTCTATGTGTTGGCACGATTCCCATATATCAAAAATCACTGACTTGCAACTACTACACGCAGACGTTGGTTGGCGTTTACTTTTAACAAAAATTAAATTCTCAGCATTGCTTACGTAGTATCGGAAATACGGCGAGGACAAATTCGTAGATGTTCCAGGACTGTGAAAAATATCCTTTGCCGAACGCGATCAGCTTGAGAAGGGCCTCGATGGCAAACACTCCGACGAATACGAGGTCCAGGTAGTCGAGTGCCAAGTAAAGTCGTTCCGTGATGTCGTAAGCGCTGATGCTCAGAGCGATGGCGTTGAAGGTGAGAAAGATGATGATCATGATTTCGAATTTGCGGTTGGTCACCAAACGATAGATCATCGGCCGGGGTCCCCACTAGGAAAGAAGTGACACAACTATTATTCTAACACTGAAAATATGCATGTCATTAAATCATAACATTCTTGTTACAATTATAATTACTGTTGGTTCGGGAATGGACTTTGTCGGCGTCTGGAAAAAACTCTCTTTCTTCAGTGCGTAGATCTTAATTTGACGGGGTGTCATCAGGATCTCCAGATATCCTCCTACTTGCAGAGGAAGAAGACAGCAGATGAGGCATTGGGATATCACGCTTAATGGAATACACTTTCATATACTCTTGATGGGCTAACATATTTTGGAGAAAAGAACTTATCTTTCGTTTCTGGTCGTTTGTTTTTCTCACGAATGCCGTAAAGAGCAAAGTGAAGGTGCAAAGAACTCCAGTCGCCAGGAATATGACAAAATACCATGCCGTGTGAGGATTGATTTCTCTGACGGGAGATAAATCCACCTAGAAGGAGTAATGCCGATTAATCGAAGGGCCGAATCAATGACAGCGTTATAAACTCCTAACAAAATATCCGGAAATGTTTTGTTATTAGCCTCCCCAAAAATATTTGAGATCCCGGATGGACGACGTATACAAAATTAATTTTATTACTGTGTGGTCCCATAAAAGCAGGACCAATATTGAATATATTTAGATGTAAATTGCCCCCAATATTTTTGGACCACCCTAAAAATACCGTTTTGTGCACGTAACATTCGGCACATTCATTTAATTTTTTAATATTTGTAATAAATGACAAGTTGTGGGACAGCACCTGACGAAAAAGGACGAACAGATTTTTATAACGAGTTTTATCAAAAACGTCTGAAACTGGAAATTGTCCATCTTGGTTTTGGTTTGCCAAGTGGCTTTGCCAAAGAAGTTATTTGTGAGTCAGAGGTTAAAGCATCATTCGTCGTTCGAGCTTCAGAATCTGCAAAGTGCAGTCTGCACAGCAAATAGTGAATTTGTTAAAAGCCATCGAGTCAAAAGTACTCTGTATATTGTACCCCAAGCCTGAGGACGATATACAGTTTATACAAGTAACAGGTTCTGATTTTTGTTGTTCTAGTCTCTCATTGTCAATCTACTTACGCCGCGAGCGTCACTAGCGTCGTGAATGATTGCGATCCAGCCTTTGAATGTGGCCTGGAAACAAAGACGTAAAATATTAGAAGTACGTATAGACGCAAATGAACCTCACCTAAAGTTAACAAATCTTGAATATCATTTCTTTGCAAAAAAATATAATTAAATCACCCTCCCGAAACTTAATCAGTAAATTTATACCAATAACAGAAATTACTCGTTTATTTTAAATTTTTAAGCTACACTTCTTTAACATGACTTCAATTATGCAAGCTGTACTTGTGCGATGAAAGGCCCATACATGTGTTACTGTATTTCTTGACACATCATCGTTATAATTGCGGATGAGTGTCCAAAATTGATCTCCCAAAAAAATGTGCTTACCACTTGCAATAAGGCGACAAAGGCGTTACCCACACTATCAAAGTTGATGTGACTTCTGACCCAAGTGTAATTTCCATCAAAGCAATGCTGCAGGTAATAAACATCCTCATGGATCCCAATAGGATTGCCGTCTGGACCTTGGCAATGGTAGAAGAGACCGCCGAAGAGTTGAACACCGACGATGGCAAAGATGAGCCAAATCAGACCGGAAGCCATCAGGGCGTCCACCACAACTGACAGTCGATAGAGCAGACCGTTGACCACGACCTACCCGATACACACGATCAAATTGAAATTGAATTACGCCAGCAAAACCTAAAAGCTTCATTACAAAATACACGAGGTCTAATTTCATAATTCAAAACGAGAATAATAATGACGTCACCGACCCTAGTGCGTTTCATACGTATGATCAGCTTCAACGGCCTAAATGCAAGTGGAAGATAAAGCTGTCCTTGAAAACTAAGGGCTAAAATGTGAAGCTATCGGGAGAAGAGAAAAAAAACCATTCATGATTGCTTTGAATGGATCGATCCAGGAAAATGAAATTTGACAATACAAAAGTAACTCACAAAAGTGATTATGAATTCGAACGCTGACCAGCCATTGCCGAAATAAGATTTAAATCCTCGGCCGACGAGCTTCACAATTATTTCGCCAGTAAATACGGCCAAGACTATGTAATTCATGAAGTAGCTGAACAACAAAAATATGTCCAACTGAAATAAATCAATCAACATATAAGTAAGTGTAGTTTATATGCAGTGCGGAATGAATGAAAAATGACATGTTCGACTTATTTTTCTATTGCAATAATTACCGATGCCAAATTAGCGATAACGAGAAATAAAGTGTAAGCGGTGGTCACGTATGGGTTGTTTAATAACACTAGTATTTTGTTGCGCAGAACATGACACCTAATGGACGGAGAGGTGGAAGTGGCACCGCCGGATGTGGTCGTGCTACCGGAAGACGAGCACATGTTCCAGCAACAGGGTTGGGCTATCAGTTCATCCTCCGTAACTGAAACAGAAGATCACCATCAAGGATTGGGTTATCTCAGCATAATAATTTCCCAGTCACATGGTTGATTTATTTACACGAAAGTAACAACATCCAACCTGTTGGTTGTTCTGGAATTATCACTTTAGTAGCTTCGTTGGAAATTTCACAGAGTTCTTCTTCTTGTGACTTGGCTTTTTCTTGCTGGTTCAAACTGCAGAACAAAAATATAGAATAATACAATACCTCAGACTTAATGAAATAATAAAATAATTATTTGTGAATTTAAATTTTTTTACATCTGAATAGTATTTCTGAAGATAGTTTTAGTGAAGTCGAGGTGCAGTGACCTGAGTTTAAAATCGAACTTACGATTTCGATGGGCAAAATCTTGATGGACAAATTAAGCGGAAAAATCTGCTAAGAATGGCCAGCAGATTTTGTTCGTCGTCGTTCTCCGTTTCGCAAAGGTTGTTGGATTGTAAAGATGAGAAAACCATCACAACAAACAGGTTGAATACCTTTTTAAAAAATATATAACGTCAGATTAATAATCGAGGTTGGTAATTAGTCTTGTTTTGCCAGGCTCATCACAGTTTTCACAGTTTCACTCATCACAGTTGAACCCAAATTGTGAACCCCGGATGTCGTACCAGCAAGTGTCCAAAGACAACGACGATGATGGTAAACGGAATGCACGTCCATCCGTTGACCAGCATACAATCCCATAAGCCTTCTATCCACTCTCCGCCCAACATTCGTAAGACCGACATGAGGGAGTGATGGTAGTCGATATAGCTCCATCGTGGTAAATCACCGCCATGAAATAAGTGCCTATGGTATAGGAATCGGACGCTGAACAGGGTCTCTCCGATGGAGGCCATGATTGCCACAAACACAATCAGCTCCAATGACTTGACGTTGAAGATCTTGACCATCAGACCGATACCCGACCACCAACGTGCCAACCGGAAGACTCGAACCTGACGTCACAAATGGAAAATAGTTAGAAAGCGCTGCATACGCACTCATCATTATTCGTCATGGTTTGCTTTGCGGTTAACTTGTCGTCAACTTCGAGTAACAAATAAACAAGCCCTCAATCGATTAATATCAACTCACCACTCTGAAAAGCCGAAGGATGGACAACCCGGCGACATTCTCAAAACCCAAGTCCAATATGATAACGACAACGATGATAAAATCAAATATATTCCAACGATCTTTGAAATAATGTTTTGGACTTAGCGCTAGAATCTTCAGAATAGCTTCCACAATGTAAATCAAGGAGGTTATCTGAAAGTTTAATAACACATAGTGGTCATTAGTATTTCGAAATGACCAGGGTAATTATAATAACTTCATGTAATTCTATTGGGCGTCGAAATCTCGATTTACACCTAAGAAGATCGGCTCCTAAGAAGCCGATCTTTTGAAGTGTAAACACCATTTTAATCTGATTTCAATGTTTGATGGAAGAGTGTACTCACTAAAGATCCTATGTATAATATGTTTGCTAGTTCTGCTGTCATGCCGTGATGATCCATCATCATGATTAGGATGTTCAGTGTGATTACAATGCAAATGAATATGTTAAAATAACGATGGAGGACGAAACTTGACAGGAAATTTTGGAACTTGACGCAGCACGGGCTGCAGTTCCATTCGCAAAAGAGGTCTACGAATGCCCCGAACAATCGGACGATTGGATTAGTTGGTCTTTCGTCAGTCAACTCGTCGGTACCCTTTTCAGGGTGATCTCCTGTGGACAATGTCATTTTTTAGAAGAAAAAACAATGAATAAAAACAGTGGATATAATTATTGCTACAATCGGTTCAATTATTGTGGGTCAATTCATTGCAGTTATAAAATCATTTTCAACGATTAAATACAATGACTAATTATTAATGAAATATTTCGCTTTTATAAGCAAACATCTCCCCTGTCCCAAGGAAATGCATTTAAAAATTAAGGTTAGCTGTAAATAAATAATGAAACATTAACAAAATCTCACAAATTATAGTTATTAGTAAGTATAATTGCACACCGTTCTCATTGCCTTCATTTTTAGCTTCCTTGTTCTTGATTCTCACTACTCCTTCGTCTTCGAATCGGATCATTTCAGAAAAGGCATGGGGAAAACAATTAAAGGCAAGAATCAAGTTAGGTTACATGCATAATGAAATGAAAATTACAATAGTAAGTCAATTGAAAGAACATTAACATTTATACGATTTAGCAACAATTAAGACAATTAAGAAATTTAAACAAAACCTAACTTAAGACAAAGATCGGTCTTTTTAAGAAAAAGTCGTTCGAATCTCAACAACTACGAACGTATATTTTTAACATTTCAAAAAATATTTTTATAAAAAGAAGACATTCGGTTCAGCCCCGAACACAATCAAGCAACACATAGGCCATGCAATACTTAAATATAAGACGCCCTCAGCTCTGTTCTGAAAGAGTGAGGTCAAGGTTAGTTCATAGAGACCGTAAAATAAGTCTTTCTGTGTGTCATTTGGCATGTTTTTTCACACACATTTCAATAACTCACCTTCACTCTGATCGATTGCTGGCAAATCATCCCTGACAGCGCCGAGATCCGTCAGTGGTCGATCATTGGAGTTGACCATCTGGTCATGGTCAGTGCTGGTGTCGTGTTCTTTGTCGTCATCGGTTTTGACGTTCGATTGTGGCGAGATCATGTCTCGATCCACAGGAACGCCCACTTTTCGAAACTGTTATGCCACAGGAAAACATTAAAACGAAATTTTTCAATTATGTTCTAGATGAACTTGAAAAAATGTAATAATTTTATTATGATTGTCCCATCATCATCAAGAGACTTTCGAAACATTTTAGTGAAATTAAGAGAGAATTATATTGCCATTTCTTGTTGAGTCGCTACTTCATCTGACCTCTCAGAGGTCATCGAAATTTCATGTCTATATAAATATTTTATGGAATCCTTACACCTTGGGCCAATCTCGATAACAAAAATATGGAAAGTATGCTGGTTTTTAATGACTGAACGAACTTATTACATCTTTTGCGTACTAGGGTAGATCTGTTCCACATTTCACCGTTTCAACAAATGTTTCCCACTTTTTTCGAGACTACTATCAAAATTCTCAATGCAAACTTTAATCCTAACCAACATTCTTTTAATCGATGACCACAATATAAAATATTAATTCTAAGTTTAACGAATATATAAAGAGGAATGAATATTATACCAGCAATTTTGGTTTCTTTCCCTCGAGGATGTCAACCATCTGACTCACTCCAATGGCAATGTGGGCAACGAAGAAATTGGTTAAGACGTATCTTTAAAAATAAGAAAGTATTCATTATATCAACACAATGCGAGATAAATTTATCATTTTCGAGATTTCCGGTTCATCTTACCCGCCGAAGATCATCACAAGCAGAAGATATCCGTACTGATATGGTCCATTGACGGAATGAATCTTTGAAAATATTGTAAAGTACGTCATCGTGAAGCTGGTACCAAATGTAATATAATGTTTACTAAGCAACTAGTGAGGCTTACCACTAAGAACAGGTTCTCCCAATAATCTTTAGTCATCAGCCTGAGGGTTTGCAGGGCCGCCCATCCGAAGGAATCGAACGACGTGTAACCGTAATTGGGATTGTTACCGATTCCGGAATGACAAACGTAATTTTCGGGACAAGCACTAGAGAACACCAAGAGAGACTTTGCTAAGCAATTTTAAAAATCATTAATATTAAATCGTAATGTGGCATTGTCAATTTTGTCAATTCGAATTTACCTAGAGCGAGACGCATTTCCGCATATGGCGAATTCGCCTTCTATCGTCATCAACCAGTTTTCTGCAAATGTCAACAGACTAATTAAAATAAGTTATCTACGAGATAATTGCAATATTGGTTTCAACACAAAAGGTGAATGCGACCAACTCTAAATAACATTTTGGTGATATTTTAATTTTTCAACTGCTCACCTGTGGAGGCGATGTCGGTGGTGTGATTGGTGTCTAGAACGCACCTATTCATAAACTGACCCTGAAATAAATGTAATCCGATAATCGTGAAGAAGAGGAAGATGTAAGCTGAATAGATCAAAAGGTCCTTTGCTTGAATGATGCCGCGGAACATCCACGAAAACGATATCCGAGAATCTTGCGATCAAATAGATAAAAAAATACCGAAATCAGAAACGGTATCTTAATACAAGTCTTGTTTTAATAGATATTACAAAAGATGTCGTCATACGTGTAAGCAAGTGAATAATCCTGAAGCATCGAAGAGCCTCGAATCCATGCATGCCAACGAAAATTAAATCCAACGTCCACCTGAAATTTTCGTATATACACCACCGAATAAGCATATTTAAAATAAATGTAAAAATCCAGATCAAAAATATTAAAAGCGGCAGTTGTATTTTTCAATTATGCTGCACATCATGACGTAGAACTTCAGTGATTGTGTTAGTGATGTCATAATCACGCCTCTTTGCCACAACCAAAACGACCTTAAGTTGTCGACAGTCAGTCTGGGTTCGATTCCCAGCTCGGGCTCTCGATAATTTCGATCCCGGGGTACTGATGAAAATGTGCCCCTCAAATAGTGCCTAAGCAAAAATAGAGTCACCCAATCACCGTTCTTAAAGTCATAACCTATGTTTTACGGTCTTTAAAAAAACTAATCCGTTAAAATTATAGCAAATATTGAGGGTCATCAAAACTCCAAATTGTTACTAGTAAAAAAATCGCCGAAAGCCGCTTCTTCAAAAAGGTTGATTTGCAAAAAGCATTTTTTAAGGACACCTATGTAATACTCGTA
>JAQGBY010002168.1:0-24416 GCA_034698785.1 Mycogona germanica
CGACGTCATGCTTTTGATGTGGAGACGCCATTTTTTAAGTTTAAAGCGAAAGGGAGATTATCCAGAATTTGGTAACGATTGTTTTATTATGTAATATTGAAAATTGAGATTTGTAATTCCGTCGCTAGCGAATTATGATGGTTTACTAACTTTATTTTTAATTTTTATGCAATTTCATTGAGCCGTTCTAGAGTTAGTCTCCGGACATGAAAATCCAATTCTTAGTTTTATACTATAGGATTTCTCGAGCATCTAAAATTGCGGTCCCATTTCAACGTTGTCAGATATTTAGTGCGAGGGCTTGAAGGGGGTGATTGGAGGGGGAACAGAGTGATGTTCCTAATGTGCGTGCGTGTTCGAGGGGGAATGCCATCATCGTCCTGTTGCTACGAGACTGGGGCGAACAGACGCGAGCAGTCTGCACCAAACTGTATCAGGGCGATCTGATCGGAAGGCGTTTTTTGTGTGTGTTGTTGTTGTTTGAGGCGGCTGTTGTTCGGTTGACCCACAAAACGTGGACGATGGTGCTCTGCCGTGTTCTACAAACTCAAACAACTGTGGCCAACTGCTTTTGGTCTGTCGGCTCAGATGGGCCGAGAAAATCATCGATCACCAATTGCCAGGGGTTTGCCTTGGATAGAGCTGCCGCCCTGGGCAAAGAATGACCATTGAAACGAAATGCCTTCATCAACATGGCCACCATAATACCATGTCCTTGTCCTTCTCAGATCTTTTAGATATAATCTCTTAACGAATTAATAAAGGCGCCTTCTTTCTGGAAAATAATGCTCACAGATGACACCTTCAAGGTCATTTAAAATACTAGCGAATAATTTTGAATTATTTTAAGACGACATTTGAAAGCGTCTTCATGACATGATTTCAATTCACCTAGAAATAGTTTCTACACATTAGTAAATATTTGTACTCATTTGAGGATTGCCAAAGAAATGATAAAACTTTATAGTTTCTCGTTAGAGGGCAGTGAGAAACCTTTTCACTAGTTTCGATAGTTTTTGTGAAGCTGAAAACAATGCTTGTTGATTGTTCATCGATTGATTTTCATTCATCGCATGCTTTTGAGCAAGCTTTTTTTTTTGAAAGAAAGAGTTGGTGATGATGGTGGGCCCTGGGCAGCAGCCTTCCTTTTGGAACCACCTTACTAAAATTAATGATGTATCGCACGTTCTCAGTTCGAAATCGAGATCCCCCCACCACCACCTGGCCGGTGGCGCTGGCATCGGTCTTGAACAGAAATCTTAAGACGCAAGAAAAAACTGCATAGTTGCATGCGTGCACGCGTCTTACTCGATCGAATGCCTTCGCTTCATTCTTGGGATATTTCTCGCAGGATCTTCAACAAGTCACGTTCATTTCTCAATCAGAGCAACCACATCAACTGGAGAGATGGGGTTGTACACTCAAAATCATGGAGCACTTAATTCGGTGATCTGAAATGTTCCGTTTTCCTTCACAAAACGACGAATTCTTGATAAGATGACGTGTCCGAAATAACGGAATCATCTTCCAATAATATAAAAGATATTAAAAATATACAATGAGGTCATTAAAAAAATAACAAGCAGATTAATATAATTTATAAAAATATTAAAGATGTAAGGTGCCTTTCAGGATGGGGATTAACTATTTAATAAATTTTTTATTTTGATCTTTAAGAATGTCTTCAAATGTTTGTAAATGTCCATGTATCATAAGTGGTTGGTTTATTTAGAAAATAGTTATAATTATAAATAATCCCATCTTAAAACTATTCTTTGCCACTGGTTACCATGAGCCTGCTTAGCTCAGTGGTAGAGCACTGGTCTCGTAAACCAGGGGTCGTGAGTTCAATTCTCATAGTAGGCAGAAACTAATTGTTCTATTTTAAAATTTTCCTTTGTTAAGATTAAGACAATCTCAAAATATGTCTTTATCTGATTTTACCGTGTGCCTTCTTAGCTCAGTGGTAGAGCACTGGAATCGTTAAGAAGGGTCATGAGTTCGATTCTCATAGGGGACTAATTTACATTTTGTTTGTTTTTATATTACAGATTGCCCAGTTTTACAACTTTTCCTGGTGTTAGCAAAGTGAGTGACACAGCCCTGGTCAAGACTAAAGGAGTTGTGAATCTAAATTTAATTTGAGGTGGTCAAGCATATTTTTTTCTTAGTTATTATGTTTAAATTTTATTATCTTTCCTATCCTCCGTCTACCGAAGTAGCAACAACACAGTTCTTAGGTCAGTGCCTCTAACGCAATATCTTTAAAAAATGAACGAAACATCTTTTCTTTCAGAACAACATTAAACTTTTCTTTAAAAAATAAATACAAGGAATAATAGATTCGTCATCGTGTTATTTTCATATGGCACTGCAGGTATCGAATCCTTACCCCTGTTTTCGTTGACTGAGGTATGAAACGGTTCGCACCAGGGATTGTAAAACCCGATACAGGGACAATCTAATAAATAGGTCAACGTACAAGAACCCCTCTATACAGAGGCAGAGCCCCCGTTTAGTCCCGGGTGGAGGTCCCGGACATCCTGGTCGAAATTCAAAGACTTGCTGGACAATCGCCTAGTTTTTTTTTGTATTACCGCATATTTCTTTTTTGTTGTTGTTGCTGCAAACGCACCCTTTTACGGCTCGCGGGTTCGAATCTGTTTTTTGTGTTGGATGTTGTAAAATAAAAAATTGTGTTTTAGAGCAACCTTTGTGCGAGTTTCTGTAATTCTGCGCATGCGTTAACAATTAACGTTCACTATATTAAAAATAATTTTCTGACTTAACAAATTAAGACAATATCGAGATTTTGATTATCGCGCAACTCTTGTCTCGTCTCGATCAGAAACCGGAAAACGTAAAACTATTTCGAAAGTCTGTTTTGGATTCGGAGATTCTATAAGATATTGAGAGTGGAAAAAGAAAACGGATACAGTTAAACAATACTTCAATGGTAATTTAAAAAAATCAGCCCAATCAATTTGGTTACGGATAATGAATTCTCCGGATAGAAATAAGTTTCCCCTGTTTTTTCTTATAATGTTTTTCTCATTCTGTATTGTTCAATTTATTGTTCGTTTGCTGTTTCGACAATGACGTTGATGCAACCAGCTTGTGCTGAGAAAGCCAATGGCGCGGTAGATGGCGCCAACCTTTCCATTATTTAAATGCAACCTGATTTGCACAACGTCAAATGACGTCATGGCCGCAAGTTTTAAACGTGACAACGTCAACGCGTCGAACTAGTCGTTGATTAGAGACATTTGTCGATTTCTTGCTGGTTTTCTAGTTAGGAATTCGTGCATGTATTTACATGTCTGCTCTAGTCACTCTATAAGATTGCTAAACATGTTCACTTACAAGCGCCGCCTGGTGGTGAGAAAACGGTCCCTCGCGCTCTGCAGACGAACCTATTAAATTGATCACTAGATGGCGCTGGCTAAAAGACACGCTCAACGTGCAGCTACTGCTTCAGCGAAAATAATGTTAAGCAAGTTCACAACTATACAGAACTTCGGGTATGACGTCACGTGAAAACCAGAATATTATCCTATGGTAACCTCAAGACTTTCTAATTCTTGGTTTCTTCAACTAGGTTACGCTACTCTTACGTGATCAGGCCACACATTAGCCCACCCTAAAGTGACATCACAATGCCGAATTCACGGTTGAAATGATCTTTCGCTTGTTGCTCCTTTGTAACGTTTAATTGTTTGGAATTCCAGTTGTCGTCACGTCTCAATGAGGATGGAAAGTCTTGAGCAGGAACATTTTATTTTTTAAAAAGTAAGGTCCCATCCAATTGCTCGCCAGATTCGATGAGATCCTGCTTGAGAACTAGACCTCGCCTAGCGGCACCTACCGGATGTGGTTGGCACCTTCTGGCACAACGTCACCAAAAAATGATTATGATTAGCAGTTTCCATGCTATTCAGTTCGTTGTGACGTCACGTCCACTTTCACGGGTATTTCCATGTACAAGTTGTTCTAAGATTGCGTCACGCGTGTCGCATGTGGCTTAAGAAAAAGAAAAGAAAAGAGAAAAATAACAATTGGGCGTATCTGATAGATAGGAAACACGATAGGGAGTTATCCATAGGCCAATCCCTGATCCTCCGCTCTCTTCCATCTCTGTGTCCACCTTCCACGGGCCCCAGGGCCGGATTAAGCCCTGTGGGACCTGGGACAGTCGAAATGCTGGAGAAAACATTTCAATATTTCTGTATATTTAACGTTACAAATGATGCCGCTAAAGTGGACCTAATTTTCAAGGAATTTGCGAGACGTGAATTTTTCAAAAAAAAAGATTGCTTTTAAAACTTTAACAATATAAGTAAAATATTTCTGAGAAATAATTGTATGCACCAAACTACATTATTGAAACATTATAACACATAGATCCAATTGTTCAGCGCGAAGTGCAATTTAAAAAAACCCTTTCCCTTGAATCTAATTATTTTTGTGCAACGACGCAGCAAATGTTCGATTTTTGAAAAATTACCGGAAACGATAAAGTGAAATTACGTGTAGCAATTTGTAGTTAACCTTGCCTTCAATTTCTTAATTTATGTGTTAGATAAACTGCAGAAAAAAATTTTATGCGTCAAATCTACTGTTAAATTTACAATTGATAAGCGCAATTTAAAAAAAATTATTCGTCCAAAAATTCTGACGACAAGAAGCTTGATTGCAATTTTCTTCCAAAATGAAATTGGTGAGTTGTGTTGCGGGGCCCCTAGCAGCTGCCTCACCTGCCTCTTGGTTAGTCCGGCCCTCCACCACCACCAACCACCAACCAACCAACCAACCCCATTTCGGTTTTCTCAACAGCAAAAGTTTGTTGACACGATAAAAAAACGAGTGGAGAGATCCGGGTGCGAAAGTAGGCTACCCGGATTTGACTTTCCTTAATGCTGCGGGCGGCGGAGTCTACTCTCACGATTTATGGCAGGTGGGGAAGACATGAAGAGACATGAAGAATTGAGGGTCCGACGTCGTCAATCAAGAGTCTCCATCTTCCGTTTGGAGAGAAAGCGGTGCCCTGGGCAAGAACTCTAAGTCTAGCCCGACTTTCACCAATTTCATTCGCTGATTTCAGCACATTTCTCGAAAGTTATTTATTGGCGTTTGCAAATTTAATTCCCGAATTGTCAAGTTATTCTGCGATTGAACATTGTGCGAAAAAACTTAAACAAAACACTTTCGATTTCTTAATCTTCAAATTTATTTTATTTCAAACTCGGGCTCGGGCTCGGGCTCGGATCGTTGCCCAAGGTGTCCCCTCTAAAATCGCCCGATCACTTTTAGTCCAGGAACCGTATTTTCTTCAAAGCATTTCCCCTTATTGATGTTGCCCCTATTCATGTAGAATTCGGTTTATCCCGACAAGAGAAAATATAGCTGTACATAGCAATTGAGAGTTGGTCAGACCACCCCTACCGTTCAAATGGTAATTACGTTTTAGTCTATTTTAGATCCGGGAGAAAATACTACTTTCGAAAATGTTTTTCAGCAAATCATTCGCGTAGGACATCTTAACAAGATGGCCAAAAATTAAAAGATTAAACCGTTATTCGGGGTTTTCATTTATTAAAATAGTTTTCCAAAGTTTTCTAATCTCTTCATAATGGAACTGGAATTCTTCCAATTCTGTGAACTAAATAGTACTCAGAGGTATTAATTGAATAATAATTAGAGATTCGGGTTCTAGTGTGGCAAGTGTCACTGGCATCACTGGTAGCACGTGATTGGCGCACGTGAGAGCGACGACAGCGCCATTTTGCTCAAGTGGAGACGCCATCTTGGAATTTTCCATTTTAATGGTTTGGAAAGCTTCAAACTTCAACGGTTCATATCTCGAGAAATACGCAACCTCGAGATCTGAAATAAGTTCCACTCGACTTCAAATTTGCGGAACTATCGACAGCTCAAATTTCATTTAATTTCGTTAAGCCGTTCGGAAGTAAACGTTGAGGCGAATAGATTAAAGAAATGATTAAAAAAGGATGGTACTTTCAGGATTATACATTTGTAATATCAATTCTTTTGGCTTATACGAGTTCAATGCTGGAAAAATTAAAATTATTCATGGCCATGAGGATTTCCTTCAACTACTGCAATACTATTTTTCGCAGCTATCTTCAACAATCCCAATTTCGTTTTAATTGCTACTAATTTAGCCTCTCTATTATCACCTCTCAGTTGGTGTCTAAAACATTTATGACCTCGCGGTTTGGCAGTGCGAGTGTCGTCCAGTGACCCCTCCAACCGTCAGACTGGAATTCCCTCCATCCCGGAGTATTGTTGATTAGCTCTCAAATCCCTTTTCTCGGTCGTTTACCGCCCAAACAAAAGAAGGTAAAATTGGTCGTTGGTGGGGTGGGGGCTATTTCGGAGAGAGAGGACGGACAATGGGCAGCAATGGTCAGGGATTACTGGCGAAGAAAAAGGGAATCGCGTGACCTACTGACCTACTGAAAGCCGGCTCTGGCCACCAATAAAATAAACAACTTAGGATAAAAAAGGGGCAATGAAAGTAACAAGAAAAATTAATAAATTAAAAGATGTGAAACGCTCAAAAGTGGGACAATTTTTTTTTCAAAAATTTCAAGCGTTCTTCATGATTGATTAATTGTTTATTTCCTTCTCTTGCAGATGAAATTTTCTATTATCTCTGAATGGGAGATAATTCATTGTTTAGGGCAACAAAATAAAAAATATTAATTGTGACAGCGTCGTCACCTTTTCTTTTGAGTGCACTGTGGACGATAATATGAATAAAAGATGGAGGGAAATGCAATATCGCATTCCACAATACAAAGCTGTTTCGCGCACAAAAAAGTGGACAAGTTCCAAATAGCGCTTTGGCAAACTTGATGTGATTTGCACATTGAATAGGGTGATATGTTCTACTGGCCTACATAGACGATGTATCAAGACGGCGTTGAAACATTAGTCACCGTTCTGTCATATTTCATTGTACAACTGAGAATCCACGCATGATATATCAGTTTTTCTTTTCTTTAAATTCAGTCGCTTGACCCCAGCCATAAAATAAATTACGTATCCAAATCAAAGTTAATCATCATTGTTTAAAAAAAAAACACGAAATAATTCTGTTCAAACGACTCGTCGTAACCCAGTCGATATTGCGACTGACTGTGGCTCAAACGTACGGTCATGGGTTCGATTCCCGGCGCGGACTCTCGAAAATTTCGATCCTGGGGTACTGGTGAAAATGTACCCCTCACATTGTGTTTAATATAGAACGCCTGTAGTGTGGTTGACTACAGTTGATTGGAAAAACAAGACATGGATTACAAAGAGAACTTCCCTATAATAAGCAATTCCATTTTACGCGTACCAGCCGACAACGTAGGTTTCGTTAATCACTCACTAGATAGCGCCATCCAACACTCAAATTTACCAATCTGACACAACAGTATTATTGCATCGTTTATTTTTTTTTTTACATTTTTAAAGAAATTAATACATATCATTATACATATTAATATGAATCAACTGGACAATATCGTGGCACAATAAACGGGACAATTGTTAATAAGAGTACATATTGTTAAGACGAGGACACTTTGACCAAGTCTCAAAAGAGATTTGCATCGTGTTTTTTTCCTTCCTTTTTTCTGAACGTTCCATCGTGTTCGTTAACGAAAGCGCAAAATTATATTTGGTGCAGATTACTAAATGCATAACTACGATCAACGCAAACCATGATGGTTCCAGCATACCTTTTTTTAAAATCCATTTCCAATCGAATCAGATTCTGGATGCCAATAATTAAAAACCGGTTGGGAGTACAAATGCGATTTTGAATTTAGGATTCCGCTCTCAATTACAAAACATCAGAAGCGCACAAAAGACAAACCTCAATAACGTTGTCCTCTATTTATACAAAATTAAACAAACTAAAAAAAAAAAGAAAGACATATAACCTCTATTCTTGTCGTCAAAATTGCTTTCTACGAGTAACTCAATGAGAAGACTCGAAAAACAAATTGCATCGATTTGTAGAATATACCTAACAATCGAAACAAATTTCAAAACAGATAATAATTCCAAATACCAATATCGGTGGCAATGAATTATCAGATTCTTGCTGGCTAGGTGGCGCTACTGAGCGGCGAAAATTTGGAATCACCGAAACACAGTGGCACATCACAGACTCGCACCGAAAGCTGAATGAACTCGCGAAAATTTACAATTTCGTTGGAGCTTGAAAAACACAAGGTGTACAAAAAAAAACCGTTCGGTATCTATAGATATATGTTGATTGTGGACGTTTTGTAAAGCCAATCAAATTTGTTTAACCGATCCGATTGATACGTTAGAGCGGCTGCCGGGCACCACGACAGTAGGTTCACTAGATAATATGGACATGTGGCATACGTTCTCGACCGACTTCGGTGGCTCATCTAGTTCCGGTCATCCGTCATTTCCAAGAACTGTGCGTACATGTCTCGCGAGCACTCGCCTTTGGTATTGAAGGTGAATCGGTAGTAGCTTCCATCGGCACAAATCGCTAGAGAAATTACAAAAAAACGCATTGAGTCACGTATTGTCGTCAAATAAATATTTTTTAACCAATTTAATATGTTTAAACAAATAGTAATCAACGGTGCTGCGAGCATTTACAAAATTTCTATCGATCAGCTTGAAAAACATAAACGAGATGTGCCTCCTCAGAGAGTGACTAAGCCCCGAGAGGGGTACAGAAACTCCTGTTGTGATTATACACTTCAATGAGAGAAAAAAAGAATTAGGTAATTTAAACGACATACCGATTACTGTATTTGGTTCTGTGCCGAATGCGCATATGCAACGAGCGTCGCCAGGGACGGGAAACCTAGAGAAGCTCCATTTCGAACTGAAATACTTGGGAAGAAAGGTTGCCGAAGCTAAGCTGCAAGAACAAAAATAAGTAAAACACGGTATTAGCAAGACTCTCAACAACATCTCAGATCACATTTTTAATTTCAATTTTTTTTTAGCCATTTACCATAAAAACATTGTGGAATGAAAGTTATTGTATTAATCATCTAAATTTTTGGATCTTAAAAGAAAAGGATTGCCAAAAACAAAATCATGCGAATGACGGTTTTTTTTATTTAACGTCATTTCAAAAAAAATAAATGTTATACAATACAAAGAATTCCAACGACACGAAAATTATGGACTCTCTCGTTGCTAGTGCAATTTTAGACCGCAAACCGAAGTAAACTGAACCCTAGCCGACTAAAGGTGTAAGTAATCAGGAACCCAACCTTGATTGTTTATTCTTTTTTTGGTCGTCCAGTGCAAATATATGTACAGTGCCGTGATCACTAGATAAGCATAAGAACGACGAGTCGTGATTGAAGTTGATACTGCAAGAAAAGAAAATAAAAGCATGTTTGAATCGCAACAATTAAACATCAATGTATTTCAATTGTTGAATCGCTAACTGCAACGTCCGTACCAATATATCGTGGCATTATTGGCTCCTCTCCTCAGTTCGTTAATGAGACCACCAGTCATCGCGTCAAACACTCTAATCAAAGTGCCCTAGGTGAAACAAGAACAATAATAAATTAATAAATGTATAATACACTTGTAATCGTACTCAAATTGTAGTCAATCAATTTAATTAACTCTCGTTTACTCTACATCTACTACCATCTCCCTATTCGTATTTCAATAAATATGTAGACAAATAAAATAGTGGCATGGTAATAAACACTCGGAAGACAATGACATCTGACAAAATAATAATTACACCAGTTTTGCCAAATGCTTTTAAATTTAAAAGCACTGGAACTTGCCTTCTCGGACGCGGTGGCCAGTTTGGTTCCCTGTAAATTTAAGGCGATGCAGCTGAGATTGGCTTCGTGAGCGGCCACGTCCAGTGGCGACTTCTCAGTGTTGGCCAAATCCACAATCTGAACGTGGCCAATTTTGCGACCAGGAAAAGCCAGCAACGAATTGTTGCTGTTAGGACATAAGACACACAGCCCTGAAAATACAAACAACCGTAACAATTCATCAACTATTTAAATTCTTAAAATATTTAAAGCGAGTTTAACTTGAATGTTAATGCAAATAAGGCTAAAACAAGAGACAAATAAAACTTCGCTAATGTTACATTCTATAGATTTGTCTGCAATGTGTATTTGCGTTTGCTTTCGAAAGATAATTCAAATAAAACAATTTATTCCCTGATCAGATATTTATTTATAATTATTTTTGTAACAAATATATATAAATATTGGTGGACAGCAATCAATCAAGAAACAAGATCGTCGATAAACAACGTTTACTTTTGATCTTCAGGAAATAAAGACGAACGATTGAACTCACAATTGTGTTTAAAACGATTGTGTTTCGCAAATCTGCAATTTCGTTATTTCCAGAAGATCAAAAGTAAACGTTGCTCATCAACGCCCTTGATGCCGACTCCCGGATTGCAGTCCAACAATCATTTTATATATTTGATATACCATCGGTTTCTACTCGACTATTTTGGATTTGTTATTCTTCTTATCGTAATTTTCTTAAAAATAAAACAAATTTCGCTTTTCCTGGTTGTTGACTAATGTTGCCATCACATTACTCAAATGTACCTCGGGCATTCGAACACGTTTCGAAGACGTGCAACTGTTGTGGGCTCTGAGTGAACGTGTAGACTTTGATCATCGTCTCCTGGACCACGACGATGCGGTCCCTCCGCAGTTTGACAGCCTTCACATCGCTGGAGAACTCGAGTTCGATGACGTGCTTCTTTTTGAGATCGTCCCACACCATCACTGTGCACACAAGATTTCGATTAAATATAATCGTAATCTCGACGCAGATAGTTTTTAAGTAATGACCATCGTCTGACGAAAGTTTCGCACGCAAACACGCACACTAACCTTTATTCGGCGGATATTTCGGTTCTTTTCCACCACCCACTAAGGCCAAATAATTACAGCGAAACAACATCTCTACATAGCTGATTCCACCCTCTGGAAAATCTATTGGAAAAAGAAAAACAAACCACGACAATTAATTACCGAATCGATAATCGAACATTGGTCATGTAGTGCGACTGTTATACCGTGCCTGGAGAAACAGACGATGACGACGAACGGACAAATCCAGAATTTTTGAAAGAATTAAAACCAAAATTTCCAATTACCGGTCAGCATACCTTGTCTCTCCTTTTCCTTGAGTGGGTCGCAATTGTAAACTCGAAACCCGCCTTCCATACCGCAGGCAAAACAGCCTAAAAAAATAATGAAACAAATATTAGTCGCAATTCTCCATGTAACAAGAACGACTTTGCACAACACTTGTTAAACAAATGATACAAATCGATTCGATGTACAACGAATCTAGGCACAGAAAATCTAGACTAGGAATTGTACTCAAAATCTATATCATAATCCTGAATGTCCCCTCTTTTTTAATTCTTTATTTCTAAACTGTCCGCCTCGGCGTTTACTTAGGAGCGGCTTTACGAAATAGTTCCGCAAATTTGTAGTCGAGGGCAACTTATTTCAGGCCTCGATGTTGCGTATTTCTCGAGATATCAGCCGTTGAAGTTTAAAGCATTGCCATTAAAAAGAAAATTCCAAGATGAATCTACACTTGACCAAAATGGCGCTGCAGTCGCTCTCACGTGCGCCAATCACGTGCTACCTACCAGTGATGCCATGCAGCGACATTTGTCACACTGAATCTCGAATTTATAATTATTAGTCAATTTCACAAAATAGAAAGAAAATATATTTTCGATATAAAAAGATTATATATTTTTGTCAAACGTTTGGGAATCTTTTAAATTTTTAATCACGTGTTGCGGCGCCATTTCTATGACGTCAGAAAACGTAACAAATCTACAACTTCAGTGTATCTTATGATTCTTCGTATGATATCGTAATGATTCACGTATTCACACGCAACTATCACGACTCACACGCAAAACAGTTAAAAAAATTATATGAAAAATATCTTTCGTTGCCGTAATTACAATTACAGTATGTATCCACAAGCAGACCCAGATGGGCCTATGGCGGGGGAAAGTCTTTCGTGCCTTCTATGAGAATTGAACTCACGACCCCTGGATAACTGGGACAGCCGAGCGAAACGAAGCTCTAAAATTACAAAATAACCGTAACTATGTTTACCATAGCAGAATGGGCGTGGAAGGTCATTAGGAAATGAGGTCACTATCAATATAAATGTCCAACCAATTATTAAATATATTATCAATGGAGAAACATCCTTGACAGGCGTTGCTGCCAAAAACCCACATTCGAATGTGCCGAAAATGGTGATCTGACACAGACTCAGGCCATCTCGGAAACGAGTCTGATGAAATGGGAACTGCCAAGCGACCTTCCGAGTTCAGCTGTTGTTGTTCCATGTATTAGCATACGTTATGGGGGGCCTCGGGTTGGGGTTTGTCTTTCTACCATTGTGGTTTCATCAATGGACGAGAGATCACTGACCCTCTGCAAAGTTGCAAGCGTGAATCGCACGAAGGTGCAACAGCCGACTGGTGTGGATGATGTCTCTCACAACATTGCCTTGATCAATATTTCGTGGAGTTTATAACAGTCTCATTTATGAAATGGATCGCTTCCCCTCTCCTCCGCCCCCCCACTGCAACATTTAAAAAAAATACCAGACGTGTTGGATGACAGGTGATTCGCTGGAAGAATAATTCGATTTAATTTAGATTAATCTCAATTACGCATTGCACTTTTAATAGTGTGCGACTGAGTGACGCATATTCACATTTAAATTCTTTAAATTATATCCAGTCTCATCTTGAAAATGAATCACAGGTGAAGGTGAATGGAATATGCCATCATCTAGTTTAAAAATACTATCGATAGTATCGCCGATAGGTTGAGCCAATAGGTTGCCGATGTTCCTGTCGAAACTCATATAAAAATTCTAGCTTGAAAATTGAAGGACACGCTCAAGCTAAAATCTATACAAATTTTTTTGGGATATGAGTTTAATTTGCCAATATAATCCCGGCAAGATCACATGACATGTGAAAAGATCTGAATTATCAAATGAATGCATTATTCGTGCTATTCTTGCTCAAAAATACATCATTTGAATTAAATTTGCATTTTCGGAGATCACATTGACCATGTCTTCCCAAAACATCTAACGTGAAACGCCCACATTTTCGACAAACTTAAAAATGGTAAATAATCTTACTCAGCCGCATAAACCAGATCAAACTGACCAACATATTCCAAACTTTCAAGACAAAAAATATAGTGCACACGCCCACAGACTAGACAATTTATAAATACACTTGTTGTCTTCATTAAATGGACGGACAACAAAATTATTGCCAGCTGACCTTTTCAAGAACACAAAATTGTTTACAAATTTTTGGTGTTTTCTAACGACACCTAAGGTTAGAGGACACAAACTGCAGTCACTTTCTTGGGACGAGCCATAACTCTCCCAACAATCGCAATATGTTTTAATTCGTTTGACAGTGACCATGCCACCTTGAGGAAACAATCATTGTCGTGACATAACTTGCGTCGGACGATCGTGAAACGGCTGATCTCATATTAACACACTTCTCCATCCATTGAATTTCTTTGGTTCATCAATTGAAGGCCTACCTTGGTCCTGGTTAAATCCGGCGTACAACAGACCGTTGCCGTACGTGTTATTGGTTCCAAGATTCATTTTTAACTGTTCACGGTTTCGGCGAGGCGAAATTGTAACGGGGGAATTACTTCGGTGACGATATTTCACATTTCCAGTCGAACAACAGACTTTGAGAACCCACAAACCCCAGTGTGAGGTCTAGGCCTAGCGACGCAGTTCCAGGCTCAACCGGTGACCAGAACAACGAGTCAGTGTTGGGGTCATTAAATAAACAGTGGTCTTTCTGTCCAGGCCGATCGCGAGGTCCAGTTCCGACCGATAAATTGGGAAAACGCGACGTGTTTACTCGATTTTAAAACGATTAAACAATAATCAAACAACGAAGCCACGGAGGCAACCATTTTCTTACGACTCTGTTCACAAGGCTGCAATATCACTGCTCTTCAGTTTTTGATTACTAAAACACCAAATTAGGAGATGAAATACAAATTAAATTAAATTTGACTATCGACTGAAATTAGTAATAAATTAATTAACGTTTATAAAGAAAAGAAAATCTTCGTATAATACTGAATTGGCGAAACTAGATTTTATTTATCAGCAAATTGTAGCTGCTGTAACTGTCGTTATTCACTGCCATGCTGAAACGACGATTAGCGCCATAGCACGGACTAAATATATAAAAATGAATGAACTTGCTAAGTGAAGTTGAACTTGTCGCAAATGATATTTTGTTACGGATTGATGTCAGGATCCCTAATCAAGTAATCAATAACTTAATTAGAATATGCGGATTTTATTTATTTTTCGCTTTCATTCGAATGCCGTCCTTCCTCATCAAATTCCATTCAGGAATTCCCCAAAGTGCGGCGCTTGCCGAAACAGTCTGCACAATGACCGGAAATGTACGACCCGTCGTGGCGCAGTTGGTTTATGACGGACTGCAGTTTGGCGGTCCCGGGTTCGATTCCCGGCGCGGGCTTTGGCTCGGGGTACTGGTGAAAATGTGCCTCTCACATAGTGTCTAAGCACCGAGAGGGGTACAGAATCTTCCTGTTGTGACCCGTCACTTCAGTGAATTAAAAAAAAAAAAAACCTTTGCTCGAGCATCACGCTCAACCGGTCGCTAGCGATCGGTCAGTCATGGTTGCTTAAATTCCACATTGGTGGCTAATAACCAATCACCATTAGACAACAGATATTCGAAGGGTACTGTGATCACAGTTGATTGGGCACCGTCAATCCTCCAGTTTCGGAATACGTCACTTTTCTTTTTTAATATGATGGGCGATAGTACATATAGTTCGATGGCATGTTCGATAGTTATACAATCGACGCTGTTTTACAGAAAATCCTAAACGCAGGTATCGATAGTGAATCGTTTATGTATCGATAGTTAATTAAAGGTATTATACTATCGCCCACCATTAATTTTGTGCCGTCCCAAGAGCAAAGTTTGCAGCCAACGTCTCAAAGATTTTCGATAATTGCAATTTACAGGCAAAAGTCTGTCAATTTCTTTAGTTCACACAATTTTCTAAAGATGTCGAGAACATGGAAAGTCGGGTTGTCGTTGCTGAATAACTTGACGATCAGCGGGAAACTAAATTACAACGCTGCCATGCCAACGATTTGCCTCGCGAGGCACTTGGCCTCAGGTAGGCTAGGCGACACGCATAAATAATTTCTTTTTAATATGAGGTTGCTAGAGTATTGATCAGATTTGTGTTGCACCTTTTCGTTAATTATGCATCTCACTCGACTATAAGTTACGTCATAACATCATAAGGCTACCGACGTTTTCGCAAAAGTGAATCGGGATAAATGTATGTCAAATGCCTTCGAGAATGGGGTGCGTGTGTCTGTTTAGTTTCACCGCTAGAGGGCCAAAGCCCTTCTTCGAAGCGCCATTCTTAAGAAAAATTCAAATGTTGTTCGTTCCTGTTTTTGAATGGACGTTGAAATTAAATCAAAGGTCACTCAAGGCGAATTGCCAGAAACACTGATAGGTCAAATTTCGTGACCTGGGATCACAGTTTTCGAACACTGTCAATTTATAATTTATCTAATCAATTTCAGCGCTCACATGTAAGAAGTGACAACTGTGTTAGGCCGAGAATTCACGAGCAATCTTATTTGCAACTTGGTACAGCATATTTTGACAGTTTCGCAAATATAAAATTTCTCTTTCACAACAATTGACCTTTTGCTAGTTTGAAAAAGGCGAGTTTGATGCGCAGCTGAGCCTTCGTGACACCCAGCTGACGTGCCAGCTGAACAGTAATCACAGGTGCGGGCCATAAATAGCCAACGGTAGTTCTACACTACATTTTTTAGTAACAATGCTTACGTGTGTAACTACATGGCAGACTGTGTTTTTTCACCCGAGTCCGGCGGAGATTCTGAGAGGGAAATCAACGGTAGGAATGACCAGTCTAATGGCGATGGCCTAAAAATAAAAAAGCACACAGGTATTTAGAAAACTCACTTGGTAATTACAAGTTTTCTCGAGTGGGTTCTCATTCTAAGAATGCAGAATCCAAAGAGATAGTAAAGATGTCCTACCAAATTCCTTATATGATCTGTAAAGTTGTCAGTTTGTTTGTGCTACTTCCCTATTGTGTTAAAATGAGAATGCGTATGTATTTTTTCATTACAGCGGCTCAATATAATACGATACTTGTTGACAAGAGGGGCGCCAAGAAGAATGTGGGCCTGGTGACGTTGCATCGACCGAAGGCGTTGAACGCCCTGTGCGACGAACTCATGAAGGAACTGGGGGAGGCGCTCACCGCCTTTGACCAAGACGGTGAAGTGGGTGCCATTGTGCTGACCGGAAGTGAAAAAGCGTTTGCTGGTAATTTTTTGTTTTATTGTTTTCACCATCGATTTCACGTACGACTATCAAGTGCCGTTTCTGCATCTGTTTTTCTAGTTAAAAAAATGAATAATTCATTTGAATCAGTTTCGATCGATGTGAGAAGTGGACTTTTGCCAAAGAGATATCACGAAAAGTACCAAGGCTTGTGGGTCAAAGGCAAGGCTTGTGCCTGCTTGTCTTTCGATCCATCAAGCAAATCAATTACAAAAAAAAATATTCTTTGTTGGATATTCCTGTTCAGCCGGAGCGGACATTAAAGAAATGAAGGATTTGGAATTTTCCAAAGTGTACCTGGGCAGCTTTCTCGGTCATTGGACCAAGATCACTCAAGTCAAGAAACCAATTATAGCTGCAGTCAATGGATTCGCAGTAAGCTCGATAAATTGCGGAAGTTGTCTTGACCTTTTTTTTGGAAGAATTTCATGGAGGAACATTAAAATGAAATGTCGATTGACTTGATTTTTGCAGCTCGGTGGTGGCTGCGAGCTGGCCATGATGTGCGATATCATTTATGCCGGCGATAAGGCTCAGTTCGGACAGCCCGAAATATTGCTGGGTACCATTCCAGGTGAGTTAAGATTCAAATATTCAAATTTGGGGATAACCTTATCTCATAGGTATTATTTAATAATGATCTAATAATAAACGTTATTTTCAAAGTAATATTTAAATTAAATGAAATTCATAATTTATAATAGTGTAAGTATTCGCATTTTAAAAATTACACGGTTAGAAGTTGTTATGAAAATTGGCATTCTTTTTATGTTAATCGACTATGCGATTTTATCATTCTTCATAGGCGCCGGCGGCACACAGCGTCTACCAAATCTTGTGGGCAAATCGCGAGCCATGGAAATCTGCCTGACCGGAAATCGAATCACAGCAGATGAAGCGGATCGATGGGGTATGTTCGGGTGTTCGGACACTTCATTGCCTTAGCCATCAATTTAGTGTTTTGTCTACGAGCTCGTTATGTTCAAAACAAAATCATCCACCCTTCGGAATTCATGGTAACTAAACTTCCCACCTTAGGCTACAGAATGAAAGGTTGAACGACCTTCCCCCACCTACCCACCCCAAACCACGCCTTCTACAAATGTGCTCATTTGGTCTCCGCCACCCTGTATTTACCAACTACGATAACTGTCCTATTTTCGGAATGGAAGTACTGTTTAATTAGTTCATGTGAATTCAAAAAGATTGCTAAGGATACAAATTAATTTGATTATTGGATCAGTTGTATTAAACACGATTTTTGGTTTAAACAGGACTTGTATCGAGGGTTTTCCCAGCCGACAAATTGGTGGATGAGGCCATAAAGCTGGGAGAGAAAATATCTTCGCATTCCAAGTTAACCGTTGCCATTGTCAAGGAATCTATCAATACAGGTAAAACGAATATGTTCAGTGCTCAAAGTGCCCGTGAATTTGAAGAAGGATCGATGGAGTTGACTTGAGAATTGATCCCTTGCTTTTCCGGGATCCACATTTTGGTAAACGTTTGGCCATTAGAGGAATTCTGATTTGCTCACCTGTTTTGATCACCATTTTATCTTAATTTCGTGCCAATGATCGTTATCTTATTTTTTTAAAAAATATTGAATCACTTTGAATGCACGAAGTCATATTACCATTTGTTTAAAAGAAGTTTTTAATTTTTAGCGTACGAAACAACTTTGCAACAGGGTTTGCATTTTGAGCGTCGACTATTTCATGCCACGTTCGCGACAGTAAGTGTCAAAATTATTTCTATTTTTTAAAGCTGAAAATAATGATTAGAAAATTTTAAATGGAGAAATGATGTTATTTCCCCACGTTTTTCAAATAATAGAAAGATCGCAAAGAAGGCATGGCCGCCTTTGTCGACAAGAGACCGGCCAACTTCACTGACAGCTAAGTTCTGCTCTTGCGAACCGATCGAGATGTGGGCAAACGAAAGAATGGAAACAAATCAGCATTGTAACGTTTTACTTAACAATTAAAGCCAATATATAGTTTGTCATGGACTGGTAATACTGGATGGAGTGTAACGAGAATATATAAATTCAATAATAAAATTAGATATTAAACAACTCTTTCGCTGAGAATACATCGTAAAGACTTTTGTGTTTCAAGTAGATGATAGGATTTATAGTATCAGGATTTAGTGATGGACTTATTGTTAACGACGATATTTCAGCATCTTGAGTATTTTTTTCAGAGGCGTGAAAGAGTTTGTCTAACATTCTCCAAATCCGATCGGATTTCCTTTAGTCATTAGCTTATGACATTGAGTGATTATTGCGTTACAACGTAATGTAATTCCGCCTACAGTATAAAAAGTGAACATTTACAACAATTAATATTTTTTATACCAAACGTTTCAGATAATGCATGCATTATTAATTTGCTGATGCATGTCAATATGATGTTCATAGTTTTACAAATGAAGCAAAAAAATCAAAACAATTCCGTTTTGACGCTGTGACGTCATCCATAAGTGAGATGGACTTCATATGAGTGACGTCAGCACGTTGAACGATTTGCGGTGGCCATTTTGAATTTATTACGACGTTAGATGGTTTAATTTTGAATAAGTTAAGATTTGTCATCAAAATTGTCAGATGTCTATTCAACCCGACGGTTTGACAAAAAAATTGACTGACAGGACGTTGCTGCTCTTACTGCTAGAGGTCGCGTCCGAGCTGGACTTGATGAAAAAGCTGGAGGTCGCGTCCGAGCTGGACTTGATGAAAAAGCTGGACTTAGTGGCGGTGGTGGTGGTGGTAGCGCGCCGGAAGTCGCTGGCTACCGTTAGACCACGGCCACTGGTTCGGCATCGTGTGATCGCCGCATGCACGCCATCCTGAAACATGCGCGACACTTTGCGTTTACAAGAGAAAGCCACAAAGATGAAGGTTCCCTGTCAAAAAGTGAAAAATAAACATTTGGTTTAATCAATTTTTAATACTTTTTCCTCATTTGTTCAAACCATTAGTTCCTTTTCATTTCCTTACCTGAAGCGCGTTGAAGACAATGAACAGATACCAGAGGAACTCTATGTCGCTGGCCAGGGCGGCCACGAAACCAAACACCCAGGTCAGACCCATGATGAGGGCCAGCTTGACGTACAACAGGATGCGGGTGGTCTCGCTGCTCTGGGTGGCCGTCGAGTCCTGGCGGGCGAAGCGGGTGGCGACGTGGGTGCGGATCAGGACGAGCACTGTCAGCAGGAACAGGCTGAGATTGACCAGTAGCACCACGGCCAGCGGTCCGGCGAAGTAGAGCAGGAGGCCGCGCCGGTTGTTGATCCAGCACAGCGGCTGGGCGTACTCGGGCCGGTAGTCTGGCAGAAAGTCGAAGGCGTCATTGAGCCAGGCCAGGCTAACGATGGTCGTCGGATTGAGCCAGGCGTACACCGAGTACTTGCGAAACTGTCCTGTCGAGCTGTGCCGCATCTGTGGACAGGGGTCGACAGGGACAACTTGAGAGTGATGATGTCAAAGAGCTGTTCTATTCACGAAATGGTAGTGCATGTCACCTTTTTCCCGATTTGCCAAATTATAGGAGAATAGGGAATAGTTATAAAACCTGCGCTTCAGTTGGGTTTGGCGTTCACAGTGTATTGTGTGATTGCCTGCCTTAAGGGCAGCACGCGCTGTCATATGCACAAAGATTGACTAATTGTGCGATTGTTTGCCAGGAACGACAGCATTCCAGGTTTTTGCATCATAAACAAACTTGACTTAAATAATCTGTTTTCATTGCCATTTTGCAAAATAATTTTCATTTATTTATAAATACCTTTGGTTTCTTTCAGTGAGCATGGGAATGTAATTAATAATTTTATAATTGAAACCAATCACTCATTTATTGTAGACTGGCATTATTTATTGAAACGCCACGTACCTGTTTGTGCGCAAATGTGCAGAACACGTCGATAGCCATGACGTTCATCCAAAAGAATGAGGCCAGGAAGCCGAAGTGGATGGCCAGGGCCACTGTGGTGCACACGGTGTGGTTCTCCACATGGGCGACACCGAACTCGAAACACAGTTGAGCCACGAACAGGCAAATGGACAGGCACACCAGGTTCTTACCAGGCAAGTTTTGAAGCTGCACAACGAAACAGGATATCATTGTTTAAAATATTTTCGTCACCTTTTTTGACGTGTCAACGTCTTTCTCGAATGTAGGGGTGTATGTTTCAAAACATTTGTGAGCGGAAGTGCACTACTAAACACGTCACTCAATGATTCTAAGCGGCGTTTAGCCAACGCGTTTTAGTGCTCTCCAGTGCTAAAGCAACGAGTTGAAGAGATACAATGCCGATCGTGATCTATGCCCATATGCGAACATGTTGCCAACGCCATCTGCTGAGCAGTCGCTTCAACTCGTTGCAAACCGACCGCGCTGGATCATAGACATGAATAGACTAATTGAAGCAGAAGTCGATGTATTTGCACGAATTCTCAATAATAACACCGCCAAGAAATGTGAAAATCGTTGACTTTCAACTACATCACACAAGCGTTGACACATCTGAAACTTTCGGTCGTTACGCAGTCTACTCGTTTTTTTTCAGAATAATGTTAAATAATTACCTGCGGCGTGAAGAAATGGACCACGATGTGCATGGCGAGGCAGATCAGCGACAGAGTGACGAGGACTGTGCTGAGCTGACCCTGCGATGAGGAGAATCGCCACGTGTGCAGGTACTTGTGGTCCACGCACACCAGTATGGTTGACGCATTGACCAGTTCGTACTCGCTCGTGTTGTACGTGCGTTTGGTCAAGTTGATGTAGACGGCGCCACTGGTCCCCGCCAGCCACACGAAGTGACCATAGTGCACGTACGCTTTGGCACAGTCCACGTCCAGCGTGGGCAGCGTGATGTTGTACCAGCCGTCGTAGTCCACAGCCGTGATGTTGCCGACTGGATTGGATGTCAGGTCCTTCATCCAAAAAAGCCCACCAAACATTGTATTCAGTATAGATTTGCAGGTATAGGATACAGGACTTTCCACTGACGGGAGTGTTACACCTACCTCGTTGATCTTGACACACCGTCCGTCCGAATCCATCACGAACTTGCGGCCGCAGGTGTAGGCGCGGCAGTTATGATAGAGCGGATCGCAGAATTCGCCTTCGCTCTTGCATACGAACTCGCCGTGCTCTCCGCAGCGGTGCGTCTCACTCACCCGACGATTGCCGTCAACCGACCGGAAATCCAGCAGCACCGCGTAGGAGACACCCGACGGTCGGGGCAGGGATATGCTCGTCACCTTGCCGGGTGAGTCCTTCACGGTGGGACACTGCAGCGCCGCCGTCGACACTCGGTTGCACAGGACGCAGTACTCGTTCTGTGGTAGGGAGGAACAAGGTGTGGAAGGAGTTTGAGTGCGGTTGACCTTTCCTACCCAATTCATTTTGTGGTTTCAACATTTTTGATTCTAGATTTTCATGGTTTTTGACGTCTTTTTCGGCATTCAGGTAAGGGGTAACTTTAAGATGTCACGGTCACGGAAGTTCAACCCCAGTTTCATTGAATGATCACTAGGTGACGCTCGTCATAAACCAACATTAAGTTGAAAACTCTCATTTGAAACCAGTCAAACCACATATAAAATAAATATTTTTATTGACGACAAACCATTTGTGATTTTACCTGGTAGATGAGATCGGTGTCCGGTGATTTGGTGAAGAGGGCGTAAGCGTTGCACAGTTTTCGCGCCAGCCCGCCTTCCGGCCAATCGGATGCGCAGGTGTCGATGACGTCATCGCGGCACCTGCGCGCGTCATACTTGTGGTAGAAGGCTTCTCCATCGGCGGCGTCCACGTCCAGGTCATAGGTGACGTTGAAGCCGTGCAGGTGCCAGCGCTTCTCGCCGCTCAAGTATGTCCAGTTGGACGTCTGTTTGGTGCAGTCGGGGTAGGCGATCGGACACAGGATGTGGATGGTCCAGCGAGTGAGCTGCTTCCGGTCTTGGTGGCAGATGGCGCAGTAGACGTTCACATAGATGCTGTTGGTGTTGTTGCTGACAAATATACGATTTTTAAACGATTTTAATTATTTGAAACTCGAATTTGAATATGTAAACAAAGAAAAAGGGGTCATTTCACTTAATTAAAATGCATGGGAACAACTCGTCTTGTGTAACGAAAATGTATTTAAATAAAAATTTACTTGCTCAAGTATTTTCTCTATTCACTACGACTAGAGGAGATTTAAATATTACTTGAAAGTTTGCCCATAATTTATTTTGTATTTGATAGCTTTTATGCTTTGACGTGTTCCTAAATAAAGGTGCGCATGTTCGAGAAATTTTCCCACCTCACTGTAATTTGAAGAGACTAAAAATTATGACATGACAACAATGTTACCCGGCTTTGCCTGGGTTTACAGTAACCATCAATGAAAATGAATTGTTTTATGGTTTTTAATATTGTTATTTTATTTTTATATTGAAAATATTATTGTGGTATGGTGTGCTTGGTTGGAACTGTAATCTGGTTTGCTTGGTTGGAACTGTTATCTGGTTTATTTGGTTATCTCGTGAAATCGGAGACGTCATGCTTTTGATGTAGAGACGCCATTTTTTCAGTTTGAAGCGAAAGGGAGATTATCCAAAATGTTGTAACGTTTGTTTTATTATGTAATATTGAACATCGAGATCTTAAATTCCGTCGATAGCAAATTATGATGGTCTTCTGAGGGCATGTTAAATTTTATGCTATTTTATTGAGCCGTTCGAGAGTTAGTCTCCGAACAGGAAAATCAGATTCTTAGTTTTATAGTATAGGATTTGGAGGGGTGCGTTCTGAAATTGGAAATTTCGCTCAACTAGCAAATGGTTTATTATTGGTTTTGTAATTGAATGCTGTCCGTTTCGCCAAATTAAACGAAATTCTATTTTGTTATTGCGAAGAAATTCATTTAGGAACTCAACCGTGGGGTCGTCTCGAAGTAGGATATCGGAGACACAAATCAGGATTAATAATTTTCAAGATATCCAACTAGAAAATAATGAATTACCTGTAGACCGGCAAATCCAGTGTGTAGTCGTATCGAAAATTCGTAGCACGGCGCAGGCATCTGTTGAGAACATGGATATCATCCCAATCCCTCGGACATGTGGAGACCATATAAACTCTGAGTATTTCTCGATGCTGAAATTGTCAAAGTTTAACTTTTATAGAGAAAGTAATTTAAAAAAAATCCAATTCTCCAACTTGTTCTAAAACTTTAAAATTGTGTTAGAATTGTGTTATCACCTTTATAGCGTTGAATATTGGAATAGTTTGGCATTGCCATTGGTCAGGTGACTCGGCCGCCAATCCACTGTCTCCTGTTTCGGAGAATTCATCGATGACGCCATCGTCAGCAATACCGGTGATCAACGCCATCACGCTGTCGGCCACTTTGTCGAAGCAGCAGTCTCCGTAAACGGCGCACCCGCGGTCGCAGAAACACCGCACGGACTCGTAGTCCTCGTTGTAGAAGTCTTCCGGCCGCAAGGTGGCGTCGACCGGAAGTCCGCTTAGTCTGAAAACGTCGCCCTTCAGACTGGACTGACTAATGTTGAGCAGTTTGTTGCCGCAGTGCTCGCCGTAGCGCATGCATTGTCTGGTGGTGTTGGTGGGCGGAATTCGGGTGACCTTCGAGAAGGTGGTGGCGGCGGTGGTGGGCTGCCATTTTGTGACGGACGCCATCTTTGTGGTGGCCGCCATCTTAGTCCTTATGGTGTTGGTGGGACGGCTGGTGGTGGGCGGAAATCGGGTGACCTTCGAGAAGGTGGTGGCGGCGGTGGTGAGCTGCCATTTTGTGATGGACGCCATCTTTGTGGTGGCCGCCATCTTTGTGGTGGCCGCCATCTTAGTCCTTATGGTGTTGGTGGGACGGCTGGTGGTGGGCGGAAATCGGGTGA